>JAEAOA010001847.1:390000-415000 GCA_016746295.1 Potamilus streckersoni
GCCTTATTGCCATTTCCCAATCAATGTCCAGCAAACAAGATTCATGTGACTGATGCATAATTGTAGGATTTATCAATGTTCTTGTACATATTTCCTATATGTGAGTCTAGTATACAGAGAATATGTATCGAACTTAATATTGTTGAAGAGGTATTGATTTTTTCTTCAGAAAAGCAAAGTTTCTTAGTACAGATAATGTAACTAGTCTCCCTGATTAGGTACGAATTACGAACATACAGTTTTGACTGTGCACTATGAAAAAAAACAACCTTTTACTATCAGTTGGAGCAGAGCAAGCCGTAAATGATCTGCGTAATAACTCGATCCGTAGAGAAACGTAAAGATAAGGAAGCAATGTTTTAATTTAGGAAACTTAAGCATAAAGAAATTAAACCCATCATACATTTCTAATTGCATGAGATTTTCCTCCACTAAATATTCCTAAAATTCTCATCAGAATCTGAAGTACGTAATTAATCAGGTCTCAGTCAATGGCTATATTGACATAATTAATTAGGTCACATTTCATAGATATATTGACATATGCAATTAATCAGGTTACAGTACATGCATATATTGTTATGCGTAATTTCTCTGGTCACGGTCTGTTTTAGCTCCGGAAATGTCTGTTAGATGCGCTTAAGAGTTATCGCAAATGGAATTGCTTCACTTGTTGTCTATCGTCCACTGTATCAAGGTTAACTGCAAATAAATATATAGCATGTACTTTAACATCATGGATGATTTTATTATGAATGTTTCAATTCTGTGTAAGTGTGAGAGTGAAAGCCATGCATATGATAAATTCAAGATGTTTATTTCTTCATACATTCCTGAACAACAACATGTATATGTAACATTTCTGCTGTTTTCATGGATAATAACATGACAAGTATATCTATGAATGTTAGAGGCCTGCAATGTTCAGTCTTTAAAATAAAGAACATTTCCAACTGGGTAAAACAAAAGAATGCATCTATATGTTTGCAGGAAACTCATAGTACAAAGAACGATGAATTATATTGGGCAGCTGAATGGGGATACAAATATATGTTTAGCCATTGTTCTGTAATAGTGCTGGAGTTGCAATATTTTTTAGAAGTACGTTCGAATTCTTGATTAATACAGAACGATGTGTTCGAATTCTTAATTAATACAGAATGATGTGACAGTCAAGGAAGATTTATTATTTTAGCTATTACAGTTAATGTCAACAGAATAACACTTACGAATTTGTATGGTTATAATGATGATAATCCTGGTTCGTTTTTTTAAAGTTAAAGGAGGAGATTCTGTTTGTTTAGAATTCATCAATTATTATGGGCAGAGACTGGAATATTATTCACGACTTAGATTTGGACACTTACAGTACATAACAATCAACAATAATCTAGAGCAGTGATTATTGATCTGGAAAACGAGTTGGAATTAATTAATTACTGGCGAATACCTGATGGCAAAAGTCTCCCTTGAAACAAAGTAGATTAGATTACTTTCTTGTATCTGAATACATTTATATGAATATTTTTATTGCATGTATCTTACAAGTTATAAAACTGATAAGTCATCTATTGCTTTGAGTGTGGCCTTTTTAACGTGTTCAATGGGAAAAGGATATTAAAAATTTAATTCTCATCTGTTGATGAACCTTGAGTATACTGGTTTGGTCAAAATGTGTATAGCTGACACTGTAAATGAATATTATGTAAGGGGAAATAAAGGTGACTCTCTCCATGGTTCTCTTTCCTGTAGTGATCAAATGTTCTTTGAAAGTTTGAAAACGAAAAAGAAAAGATTTGAAACTAATTGTTATTCTATAAGGAAAACCAAAGAAAAACGGGAAAAATTAAAGAAAATTGAATAGGAAATAACGGAAAATGTATTAGGGACTATATAATAACATATATGGGAAACTGGAAAATTGAGAAAAAAGCAGAGTTAGATGAATCTAAGAAAAAAAAAAACTAGAGGGTGTTATCTTAAGATTTGAAGCCAGATGGTACGAATTTGGAGAAGAAAGCACAAAGTACTTTCGAATCTTGAAAATATAAATTAAGAAAATAAATCATTAAAGGAAATTATTTTAGATGATGGGAAAAATATATCTAACATAATAGGTATTTTAGTAGCACATTACAATGTGTTTTGTATTGTTTTGGCTTACAAAAGTAGGACTGCTCAGTTTAATGAAGAGGATACTCAAGAAAATCTAAATATATTTGTTAAACAAAACTAGTGTATTCAAAATATTAAACTTAATCAAGAAGAAAAAGAATCATTCGAGGGTCTGCTTACAATAAATGAATACTGTATATCTCTCAAACAGATGGAAAACGGAAAAAGTCCTGGCTCAGATGGATTCACTGTAGAGTTCTATACATTTTTGTGAAAGTCTCTTGAGAGGTTTTCTATGAAGATCAATAAATAATGGATACACTGTGGGAAAATTTTCAGATTTTGAGACTCAAGAAGTCATAACATGTCTACCAAAAGACGAAAAAGACAGAAGATTTTTTAAAAATTGGAGACCTGTATCACATTGAAATATTGACTATATGATTTCATTGGGAACCATTGCTATAGTAGTGATACTAAAAATGATTAATGAAGGGTAGATTAATTGGAGAGAATACCCGTATATTATAGAATAATATGAATTAATTTGAGAACAAAATGTATATGGTTTATTATTGTTAATATAATTCGAAAAAGCCTTTGACTCAATTAAGTGGATCTTTATTGAAGAAGCTTTACAATCTTTTAACTTTAGTGAGTTTGTGTATAGGCGGTTTAAACTGTTTTGTAATGACTATAAAAGTTGTGTTATAAATAATGGATATATGCCATGTTTCAGAATTGAAAGAGGATGTGGTCAAGGAGTTCCCCTGGCACATAATTTGTTTATCTAGGGGTTGAGAGTTTAGCTATAATTTTAAAGCAAAATGTGGATGTACGGGGATTGATCTTTGATATTAGTAACTATAAAATGGGGCTGCATGCCGATGAAGCTTTTATTCTTTTTGATGCATCTCAACTTTCTCTTAAAGCAAAGGCTTTTTTTCTATTACATTATTTAAATTCGTATGGAGTGGGTAAGTAGAAAGAATCAAGCGTGATATACTAGTAGCCCAGAAAACGAGAGAGGACTAAATGTATGATACATATATTTAATTTATTAGGTATATTAAGATAAGATGGTTAAAACGATTGCTGGAAAATAAAACTGGAGAGTGGCAGAACTTCGTCAATACTGCTATATTCAGAAATAAAACGGATATTAGGAATTTAGGTAGAATGAAATTAGAAGAATTTAGTAAGCTCATTAAAAGCAGTTTTTGGAGAGATGTAATTTTGGCTGTATCAAATTGGAAAGATGAACCGCAAAGTCCAAACAAGTACTTATCCCTGAGTATTTAATTCCCCCACCCACCTAGTGTTCTATCAATACAAATTCATGGACAGAAGCTGTTTTTTTTTCTGACTGATCTTGTAGACGATCACTGTAATTTAATGCCTTTTGAAAAGATTAAATAAAACAAACTAGAAGCGATGATTTCTTGAAATACTTCTCGTTATTATTCAAAATTCCAAAGTCATGGAAAGATGTCATAAACACCATTTAGCATATGCGTTTGATAAGCAGGAGGATACAATAATGAACTTGCAGAAACATAATTCACTCATGTTAGCTTACAAAGATCTTTCAAAAAGGCTAAAAGGCAACACATTACTAAGCAATAATCTTGGATGTAATTATTATATAAAAATATAAGTAGTGTGGAGTGGTCTGAGATTTATTGCCGGGCGAAATGTTGTACCAAGGATACCAAGTTGGTCTCTTTTAACTTTAAATTAATCCATAGAATAATCGCTACTAATGAATTTTTAAAAGATTTAATATATTAGATTTCAACAAATGTACGTTATGTAAGAGTGATAACGAAAAGTATTGAACATCTCTTCTATGATTGAAAACAATATTACGTCACAGTTTTGGTGCATCTTGCACCATCTTGTCTAAATATTGTTCTTTTTACCTAAATAGAAATACTTTTAGGAAGTGAACAACTGGACAGTTTGTGTAATTTCTTGCTTATTTTGGCAGACTATTATGTTTACACATGCAGATTCAATATGCAACATCCTTCCATTTATCCTCTAAAGAAAATAGTTGCAATGCATACGAACATTGGAAAATATACTATAAAGGTAAATAAAATAAGAGGATCAATTTCATCAGAAATGGACCTCAACAAATGAATATATAACTTGTATCTGATTGGATAGTCAGCAGGATGCATTATCACAAAGTATATGTCCTCTAGATGCTGTATACATTCATTCTTCTATTTAAAATGTGTATCTAAAGAGATTGTGTGGCATATGCATGTGTGCGTGCGTGTGTGTGTTTCTTTTCATGTAGATTATCTTTTTATTATCCCTAGATTATCAGATAATTAAGAGTGTTTGATCGTAAGGTGACCTTGGGATGGTTCCCCGACCCAGTGGTAAGCTAATTAATGAATAATTTTAAAAACAATATTGACTGGGCACGATATGCCTCTGTGTGAAAATGATTAATGACAGAATATATCATTCTCTAATATTCCACTTCCTTATGAAACGATAACCAAAATTCAATCTTGAAAATAAAAAAGTAAGCTTCGACAAATCGGCTGAGATGATTTATCACGCCTCATTTTGCTTTCTTTCAAGCTATGACGAAATACTGGATTTTTAACGATGATTATTCTTCACTGACCCATTTAGAGGTAGATTTACTTTATAAGTATGCTCAAGCCAGTTTTTGTCGCTATCATTAACTCATACGTAATCTGGATAATAATGAGCTCTATTAATTGCACGAATCTGATATTTGTTTTATGATATTTAATGCTTCCTTTTAGCGCAAACGACATTGTGCTTATGGTCGTTTAATAAGTGTTTTCTACTGAATGTGGCTGTCTTGTACGGTATGGAGTTTTTTCGGATTGATCAAATGAATGTGGTTGAGGAATCTATTTAGAATATTGTCATACGTCATGAAAAGAAAACATCTTTTTTACGAATGGAAAAAGACGGAAGAACGGAGTTGTAAATATAACCGATTATAATATAATTTTTAACAGAACAGCATTAGTTTGGCAGTCGTCATTTCTCTTTTAATATCAACCGCAATTATATACATTCCTTACATGTTTTAGTTTGTACAGCATACAGTGCTATCTATAATTGAAATATAGAGTCCAAGATAATCACTCGATGCAGTATTTATATTTTAAGACACATGTTATACGTAGGGATTATTATTACTTTTGACTGACAGGTATTAACTCAGTACATATATTGCAATACATTACAACTGTAAAATAATCCAAATACTAAGCAAATGCTGACCCGTGTTGATATTTCACACAGATCACCGAAAAATGGGAAAGTCAAACAAAAGTTATTGAACATTAAACAAAAGTTATTGAACATTTTCTGTAACATTCAGTTTGGAGGTCTTAAGCAACGTTCACCTTAGAAAATAATCTCCCTCTTTTTGTCTCTGTATCTCTCTGTGTATACTCAATACGATATTCTTCTATTTTATTTTCTCTTGGTACGATCAAGAATAAAACAACAACGTATTTCAATAGTTCTGGAAAGCAAACTGCAAGGAAAGATCTAAATCCATGACATCTATGGGCACCGCATACATCAAATTTGTTAAGACGCCTACATATTGATAGTGTAACCGTTATGCTAGCCATTTTTTAAAGGCTGTGGCACCCAAACGCATTGATTAGACAGAATACGTGGAGATTGATAATTCTTACGTTATTCACACGGCTTAATGGCTTGTTTTATAGTTGAAAAGTGTAAATTAAATTCTAACTGGCGCACCAAACTAATAATCGAACTAAATCCATTATAACTGCCTTCACGAAACATATCAAACACATCAGGGACAGAAAAAAGAATAGAACTATCGATTGTGGAGTATTGCTTATGTCTATTACAATGTGCAAATCCAAGTTTAATATAATTTACTACAAATATTTTGTAAGCTATATGTCCTGATAATAAATGCAGTTATTAGTTTCCTTGGTAAGTATAACATCTCAGAAACATTGGCTTTATGACGGGGTACATAACGTGAAGGTTAACGACATTGATATTATTGGTCTTGTTGTGTTTGAAAACTTCTCTAAACTGTATAGATTACCTCTTTACTTGTGAATTTGTGAAGGAAGTTAATAAATTATAAATATCATGAAACGGCATGTTATATTAGTGTTGGAAGTACAATATTTTCTTACATTTTAACCATGTTCCATGTAGTGTTATAACTTAATTCATGACACAGCCGAAAAAATGTGTTTGACGCACTTTTTCTGCAAATGGAAATTAAGGGTAACATTTTCCATAGTTGTAATTGTAAAAACTAATAAGGAATCACTCTACATGAAATATCTAACACACACATACACTTAGATAGAAAGATAGTTTACCAGTTGATTCTGTACGTTTTAGGTTAGCTACAAGTTCCATTCTCATCGTACTTGGATTCCGCACCTCACTATTTGACACTCGATTAGTCATTTACGCTTTCTGCTTCCACCATATTACCTCCATATCAATGGGCTATGTATTGCTAACTCTCAATTTTTTCAGTTGATATTGATTGCATATTGCATTACGCACCACAAAACCAATGACCAATAATTTTCAAAATGGTCAAATATTATTTATTTTCCATTTTATATTTACTATGACAACGTTCTTGCCTCATCTCATTAGAGTGAGCAATGATAAGGGTTATGAATTCGCAAGGATTGCCACGTAGTAATACAATAAAATTTATGTAACTATTAACTTGTGGCATTTCTTCCAAAATGTACCTACAAAGAAAGCTGCGGTTGCGTATCAAATGGCATTGAAGATTTCCAGACCATCAAGGTCCAAAAACAAAAGAGGAGGTGAAGAGGCCCTGAACCAAGACACCATTATCAGCACCAACGGCCGCCAATCCTCAACCTTGAATATCCTGCGAAGGGGTTTTGATGGACCATCTTCCTAATGTAATTAACCAAGAGGTCTCCGACAGGCTTATCACCCAAGTGACACTTGAGATCCATAACAAATTTGATTATGTGGTAGCTATGCTCAGGCCGTCAACTTGTACCCTCCATAGCAACGGACAACACACCAGCTGAACCCATGTCTTCTCTCGTCATTGTGGAAACCACGGCTTCAGTTACACGACAGCTGTGGATACATGTAACGGTTTCCAAATCGTTTCTGCTTCTTTGTGTATTCGCTATCACAATTTGTAAGTTCATCAGTCGCACCATCCTCTTTAATCCCTGATAAAGTTAAGGCAAACATATGAACAGGCTAATTCATCGATTTGTATACCCTCCTGAATAAATTGTAGGATCCAGTTTTTAAAATTTCAGTTAAATACTCACATTATTGCTTCTAAACTAAGCATTGTCCCAATTTTTAGAAACGTCCAGCTCACAACAGGACATTCGATTCTGGCATGGAGCAATGTTCAGTAGTGTCCTATGTCCCCTGGTTAGTATCTCTCTTCCTCACTACATGGAGACTGTTCTCAAACTGGAAGAGATACCCTCTGACCGGAGTTACTGTGATGAAAACTTTAGATAACTGGTGGCAAAGGGGTAAGCCAAATAGGGTATCACGCATATAGAACTCTGCATGAAGTCTGTACTAGAGTCAGGTCATAACAACTACACACAAACCAATCCCTCACAAATTACAAACATAAAGCATCCAATGGGAGTTTGGCTTAGTTAACACAAACGTGGTTGCTGTTCAAACGGAGTTTCATGCAAATTACAGCACATGTGCTTTAGTCGCTTAGGGGAAGCTCGTTTATTCGCTGTCCCAAATCAAATTTGCTCAGCTCTTTAAAGTACTTCCACAATACAGCCAGCACCTGCAGCATCCTAGAAACTAGCCTTTTCGTTTGTTGTTGTTGTTGGGCTTAACGCAATTTGTCAGCACATTATAGGCTATTCATGGCGGCCAATATTAATGGTGGAGGAAGAAACCGGGAAATCAGCGAAAAGGACCACCGACCAACCAGGAGCAGCTACTGGCAAGCTTTCTCACATATCCACATTCGCCGAATCCTAGACGACTCGAACGATTTCGAACGATCCGAACAATCTCGAAACACTAACAAGAACAACAAGAAGGCTGTCGGCAAATAGTGCTGATCTTTTGTCTATCCCGGTCAAAAAGTGACGGCTTGCAATATTGGTTCCACGATTTCGATGAACTTTTCATTTGTTAGCATCTTTACTTGATATATTGTGTTCGAATATTGCTGTAAATACATAGTTTAGGTTGAGTCTGTACAGAATATAACAATCATGTGTACGGCACCTCCAGCCTCAAAACATTTCTGTATTATACGTTATGTTTCATTGTTCAGATCCGTAGCACGTTTACTCTACAGATTTTGCCTAAACAGTTATGCTGTAAATACTCAGTTATTGTTTGGTTGACTAATGTCATTTATGTTTAATACAAAGTCACGAAAGTGGTCATATTGGAACACAACGTTTATCTTTGATTTTATAATGCACCCATATACTTTGTCTTTGTAACATTTGCACGACTGACCACAGGAATTCTGTCTTTTCACTCTCTATCTTCCTTTCGACTCCATCGATGTCGGAAAGAGTAGGCTCATTTTTTTACAATCTCATCCAACAAGGCAATAATACAAAACCTTGTGTTTTCATTCACTTTCTTTCTGACAATAATTTGCACCCATCTTCTACATGCGAAAGAACGCATCACATGAATATATATATATATATATATATATATAGTAATCATCGTAAATCTTCGACTTTTTAAACATGTTTTTGATTTCTGTTGTCTGTAGGAGATTATTAAGAGAACGGAAATCAGTGAACGTGAAACAACTGTTGAATTGTCATTTTCTTCCAGCATTGCCGTTTCTTATTACTGATGAAGTGTGATGCGAGAAAGGATATTGTGAGAAGATGGGGTAGATGCGGATATTAAAAGAAGTTATTATTGATTAGTTGTATTGTTATTCTCTCACCAATATTACATTTTCGCTCCTGGTAGAGTCAATAAAGCAAAACGGTTACGTCAATATGTCAGTCTCGTGACAATAAAGATGCTACCCATGTCGGATGCTTGCTCCAACAAGCAGTAAAGCCCAACTAATGTAAACCAGTGTATACAAAGGCTCATGATCTTAAGTTGATTATTTACTCCCATAATGCTATTTGCAGAAATAATTTTCAATATATATTTGTATATGCCTTAACTTGAAAAAACCTAATGATCCACTATATTATTTTTATAAAGTAAGTATCAAGCAAGATCGAAAGTATCCTTCAAAGTATGACATGTTTTGTTTGCTTGTAAGTTGACATGAGACTCAGTAAAGCTATTTTTGTATAAACTATACCTGACATAAATACTGAAGTAAAAAGATGGCTAATAGACAAATTTAATGCAATTTTCCCTTACAAAAATCAATGCATATAGCAGTTATATACATAATTATATTAGGTACACCAGAATAGAAAGTTCTCCATTGAAGGATGCATGGTACTGTCAGCTTTAATTATTTATTGAGAAGAAGTATTATAACCCAGACCATATTTTCTGTATATGTATCCACTGAGAATCAAACAATGTCTGCGGATTTTGGCGTTGGAGTAAACTTATCAGATTTAATGGTTTCATAATTACTCAGGTGAATATTTACTTTTGACATGACACTGTATGTACACATGTAAGAATGCGATTATATATACATATACATATATATATATATATGTGTGTGTGTATATATCTATGTATGTATGTATGTATTTATATCTGTCTGCATGTCTGTCTGTCTGTATGTATGTATGTATGTATGTATGTATGTATGTATGTATGTATGTATGTATGTATGTATGTATGTATGTATGTATGTATGTATGTATGTATGTATGTATGTATGTATGTATGTATGTATGTATGTATGTATGTATGTATGTATGTATGTATCCTAGCGTAAAAAGCTATGTATCATAAAAGAGCGAAAACCATCAAGTTTTGTAAAACTCAACACATTATTTCTTTTGTATTAATACAAAGAAACGATTGATAAAGAACGTGAAGTATTCCGAATTAAATCCAAAATATTCCCAAAATTTATATCACCTATCACACACAAACACACGCGCACGCGCGCGCGTCCCTGCCAAGCTTACATGCCTGATACATTTTTCAAAGAATTGTTTTTTCTCAGTGACACTAAAGGTACTTTTAGTTTTTTCCAAATACCTCTCCATTTATATCTTGTTAACCCAAGAACATATGTATCCCAGCATTTTGTACATTTTTGAAAATGAGCGTTTACCTTATAGCAATAATTTTCTTGTGTTATGTATATATAATTTAATTACTTGTTTGCTAGTTTTAAATTTTTTTTATCTTTTTTTAATTTGATTTCAATACGTGATATTGTAATGATAACTTTATTTACTTGATTTAACATTTTCCCGGAAAATTCAGTTCAGTTTATTTTCACCTGATAAACAATCAGTAGTTTGATACTTTGTATCTTTTGCTCACATTGACATGGAACCAGTAAGGCAATTCTATGTAAACAACTTTCTTTTTTATTATTCAGTCTTATAGTATGAATCGTTCAGTAGAATCAAATTCGTCCATTGTATACGTGACAGTCGGCATGTTTTGTTACTACGCCGTTCGAACTAAGTGACCACGTTACCCCATCAAGGGATCTAAAATTGCCGTTCAATTAGAGATAAAACTAAAGATTGACAGTGATTTAGTTCCGACGTAATTCATTTCTTCAGAGCTCTAATGTATTTTTTGTTGTGGCCAGTCTGAGTTAGTTTTTCATTTAAAATAATATACATTTCTTCGAAATATCTAGTTTTCATCCAACTTCTTTGACAAATACATTTACTGAAAATTATTCGGAATTCTAAAACAGGAATATCATTCTTGGTGATTTAAAAAGGAACTGTTGACACGACAACACATTACAGGATATAGAGGAAGTCACCGCCTTCCATCTTGGAACTGTATCAGGATTCGAACTTTTGTTTACTTAGAACTTTTTAGTGATGGGACATATTTTTAATTATTGGATTAAATTGTGGAGTTTGATTCATAAAGCGCAAGATCATTTTCATATTTACTTTGTTGTTCTAGGTAAATAATTATTTTGTTAGATGTTACAAAACTAGTTGGCTTCAATCTTTCTTTGTTACTTTTGGACGAACCTAGACAAGTTGCAATTGCATTGTTGGACTGCATTTTAGGGACCAATTGATAATGTGTGTGTGTGTGTGTGTGTGCGCGCGCATGTGAGCACGTGTGTGTGATTTGGAGTTTTAACGTAGCATTAAAAAAATGTCATATCGTAACGATGCTTGCAGTGTGGCAGTTCATAGTTTTGTCTAGCACTGGAGCATCATGCAGCATACATGCAGCATAATGTCCCACCCAGGCATATTATCCTGACACCAGGCTGAACAGTCCTATCACTAACCTCTTAATGGTTCGAACCCGCAACCTGATAATAAGGAATAAGTTTCTACTTAGCCAAGCCCGGATTTCCCTTTGTCTAAATTTTTCAGCGAATGCTACTTGATGAGTTTAGAAAGCAGTCATTAGATCAAGAAACATTTAATAGATCATCCTCGTAGTTCTTCGGGATTTGGAATGTTTTAATCTTAATGGGTTTATTTTGACAATACTACTCATGCATTTGCAGATCGATCTAGAATGGTATGGATCATTATAGATTCCATTATCCGATGAATGTTTTAGTTTTACTCCATTTATACGGTAAACAGCAAATTGTACATTATCATTCAGTTCGAAAGAAGCACTTCTTGCTGCCTGTCAACTATTGTTATAATTTTAACTTTGAATTTTCAGAGTTGTAAATGTATTTGAATATAGATGTCTCAATACCTAATCTTTATTTTGAATAAAACAGACAATTATTGTAGTCATTAGCTCCTGACACGTAACTTTGCTATGTGTACTAGAAATTTTTTTTACCCCAGTTTAGTTTCCTGAGACCTCTTAAACTTGCACACGCTAAAAGCAAACAATAAATATTTGACAGTTATTGTTTCCAAATGACGTCTCTGAATTCAAACAATGAATCTCATGGCAGCAACATTTTGGAATTATTTTTGTAATTGCTTCCTTTCTGTGTGAGCTGAATAAGAAGTCATATATCATGCAGAAAATACGACACTTGCACCCTTAAATTGCTTTTCTAATTGAACAAGCGAACTATGCGCCGCGTTTTCTGTACAGAATGATTGGTTATGAATATCTAACATCCTGCTGCAGATGGTTAGCTATATTGATTTACACCTCAAGAAGTTTCCGCCACATTAAATACTTGTTTATAGTGGATGATGGATCAGAAGCAGCTCAGAAGTTCAATTTTTACTAGAATTTCCCAATGTGTATCATGCGATCTGTCTAGTAAGTGCCAAGCTAAATGCCTGATATACTGAGATATAAAATTGACTTGAACTGCACTTAAAAGAGTGTATAGAGTAGGCGCCATTGGATCATATCTCAAATCGATCTCCATATGTAGCGTTAATGACGAGCTTCTTGCATATCTGGGTTAATGATAATTTTGTTTTTATGGGTTGGCTTCTTTTATAGTAAGTAACTTCCTGCAAAGAAAGGCATTGTTGAACGCAGACATGTTGTCTGCAGTATGAACTTTGCGAATAATATAAAATAAGGCGCTGTAAATATTTGATCATTCTCCCTGCACGTATCATTTAAATGGCCTTTTATTCAGCATGAGATTTTTTTTTAAAACTCAGAAAACTACGGCCGTAATTTCCAACTGCTTTGAACTAATCAACTGGATGTAAATAATGACTTTCATTTGCACTTTCAAACTAAAAATATTGCGTCAATTGTGGAATATTAATCGATTATGAGTAAATCCTGACTTCCAAAACGTTTTATACAAATACAAACGGAAACTGACAAATATTTCTATAAAGTAGTCTGCCTTACGATATTTCCCTTCATGAAAGGCTTCATAATCCAAGTAATTGCGTCTGCACTACACACTAATACAATACAATACTCTTTTCTGAAAATATTCAAACAATGCATTCTCTTTAACTAGTGATTTATTAAAGCTTCCGTAATTTAAAAAATGTTTCTTGCGTTGCTTTCCTTCAGGCATTGTGTCACATTTCTCAAATTGTTGATCGCGCACATATATATATATATATATATATATATATATATATATATATATATATATATATATATATATATATATATATATATATATATATATATATATATATATATATCCTGAAGTTTTACAACGCATCACACTGAATCAATTTTATTCCGCTTTATATATATATATATATATATATATATATATATATATATATATATATATATATATATATATATATATATATATATATATATATATATATATCCTGAAGTTTTACAACGCAACACACTGAATCAATTTTATTCCGCTTTCTAACACAATTCGTATGTATTTGTTGATACAAATTTCATAGCTTTACAGTAATTCTTTATTAAACCTCTATAGATTTTATAACTTTATTGGTCTGCAGTGGTTGCATACTTGTTTTACAAACACATATCTAGTGTATTTACAAAGAGGGCTTATACAAATTCTTTGTCAGAATTTTCAAATCAATCCACTAATAATTTGATATACCTACATATATACATATATATTTTTGAATATCGAAATTGGGTTGGCATCGTACAAAATGTTATGAGCATACATGTTAAAGAAATGAATTATGTCAGCGTTTCAAAAACCAGCGGCATTTAAACGGCTTAATTGTTTTAAAGACTTTCCTTGAGTGAGAAGTTAAAATGATTAAAAAGGCCGTTTAGAACCATAGAATTCCATAGATGTAGCAAAATGCAAATAATTTTGGGTCTAAAATTTAATCTGATCGAGCTACATCTAAGGAATTAAAAATGTGCAATTTAATTAGAGTTTAAATTAAATTTTGTACCTTTCTTTATAGATCTTGGGCTGTTGCTAGCTGACTGGCTCTCAAAAGATGATTAATGGAATAAAAAAATAACGGTTACTTAATTCATTCAATTACTTTATACCAAAATAATTATACAATAAGCCATGCCAGAAAATTCGTCCTTTCATCTGTTGAAATCTTATATATTGAATAGCAGACATATTTGCTAAAAAAAATGTGAAAAAATATTGTAATTTATACCAACAGCAATTAATTAATCTTTTGAAGGTGTGCAAGGCAAAACATGGAATACATGGCTAGGTAGCAGCAATGAATGGCAGAATCAGTATGATCAGGCAATATAAAGGCAACTAAACAGAAGTAAATAGCTTATGGTCGTGTACGTGGCACGGAAGCTTATAGTCGTGTATATGGCACGAAAGCTTATAGTCGTGTACGAGGCACGAAATCCTCTAGTCGTGTATATGGCACGAAAGCTTATATTATTTAATGCATTTGGATATGGAGAGTAAATAACACGCAGGTCACTTGCATTAGAGAAAGTGGACCTTTGGAACACGTTTAACAAGTATATTTATTTAACAATGGACTTATGTATCTCCTTTTTAATAATTGTTCATTTTGATGACATGTTTTCAGTCTATTATATCAAATCATAAATTGACTAACCCTTGATGGATGGATGGATGGATGGATGGATGGATGGATGGATGGATGGATGGATGGATGGATGGATGGATGGATGGATGGATGGATGGATGGATTGATTGATTGATAGATTGATTGATTGATTGTTATACAGTTGCACGATATTCCATAGCAAACAGCAAAATGGACACCCACAAATTAGATATGAAGATAAACATATTTGTCAAATGTTTTGAAAGGAATAAAAATTGTTGAAGAAAGGCTTTCAATCTACTTAATGAACCCACGTTAATATTCCTCTTAAGTGTTTATTTCTGTGGGTTATAACTGCATCTTAAACATGTTGTAGGCTACACCATGTGTTTCTCCCAATGACATAGCAAGAAAAAGAACTCGTAAGACTAAGCAGTATTAAAATAGCAACATTTCAATTATTGGACAGATAGAATTTCTTATGGCTTATTTTCTTGCATTGCTCAAAAAAGCCTCTCATACCGCTCCCAGTAGTCAATATTAATACAAAATGATTTGTATAAGGCGATCAGAATTCATTAAGTTTGACGGATGACAAAATGACAATCGAAGAAAGAGAGAACCAGAGATTAACACTAATTTATACTTTATGAAACTTCTCAAGACGTAAAGACTTAAGAACTAAATTTTAAGACAAAAATCAGCTTTATTGGTTTATGTTAACTTAATTTATATAGAAGCTTACTTGCGTTCCTATCAACGTCTGACTTAATGTTATATCATGGAATGCTTAAATTTCAGTACTAGAATATAGTCTACAGAATCGCATGGCAATTAGCGAGAAATGAGAGAAAAGGTCCAAATCGGTGTTAACCATGTATAAAGATTTATGTGAGGTAAACTTTCGTTAATTATTGCACACTAAATACACAAAACTACATTATTATTATTATTATTATTATTATTATTATTATTATTATTATTATTATTATTATTATTATTATTATTATTATTATTATTATTTTTATTATTATTATTATTATTATTATTATTTTCATCATCAGCAGCATTATTTTATTATTATTATTATTATTATTATTATTATTATTATTATTATTATTATTATTATTATTATTATTATTATTAGCGTTGTGTAGATTAGATAGAATGACTTGTGCATCTAATCCGATGCGCCAACCGCAAACTGTAGTGCTGAGAAATAATCTGGGAGTATTTAGTGAAAAAGCGGAAGCCAACGCCAAGACGTAAAATATCGCTAAATATAGACGAGACAGAAAAATTTAATAGGCTCATTGAAAATTTACCAGCCAAAGCTATTATAAATTTTTCAAAATGAATTACGAGATTTCCTGAATGAAAATTTCAGAGTTGAAGATTTCAGTCCTTATTGAACTTAACATATTCAGGACAAGACAAAGATTTAGGTAGGAATCGTGACTGCTCGGTAATCTAGACGCATTTCAGGTCTTTGAAAATCGGTGCAGAAAGTTAGATAAGAATGATGGTGATATAGAGTATATATAAATAAGGAAAGGAGATGAGGCTTTAGCCAATTAAGTTAAGACAGAGCACAAATTCGTCATATGGAAAGGGCTCTTCTACCCGAAAAATATTATTAGATTTGCTGATCTAAAAGAGATTAAGGGAGTAGATAATATACATGGAATTGTAAGCATCATACCCTAGTTTCTCTATATTAAGCTCGGTGTGTTACCATCATTCATAAGTCCAGAGATATCAATGGATGACACAAACGAAAATCCTCAACTTCGTCATTTCATAGATTTAAGCTTGCATCCGGCTCCTCCTGGAGAGAGAGAGAGAGAGAGAGAGAGAGAGAGAGAGAGAGAGAGAGAGAGAGAGAGAGAGAGAGAGAGAGAGAGAGAGAGAGAGAGAGAGAGAGAGAGAGAGAGAGAGAGAGAGAGACAGAGACAGAGACAGAGACAGAGAGACAGAGAGACAGAGACAGAGAGAGACAGAGAGACAGAGACAGACAGAGATGGAGAGAGATAGAGACTGAGTGAGTGTGGGGTAGAGAACGAGAGAAAGAGAGATAAAGATGCTTTTGGACCTTTTCATATTTGATTAATAGCAATCGATTTTTAGAATATTATATTATGTTTAAGAAAAAACAAAACATTAAAAACATCACAGTATGTGTACAACTTAACCGAGGAATTTACTCTATTATGTATAAACATGGTTTGCAACGTTGTATCATTGATAACCACTATAGATATATCCCAAGGAACGTTCATACAGATCGTTACGACGAACAATATTATTGTAGGTTACTTAGTTTAATTTGTATTTCAGGGTTTTAATCCAAATTTCTTTCACTCTCACTCCACATTTCTGCGTATTTTGTCTGCTATGCATGAAGGTGAAAGGTGTAAAATAATCAGAAGGGGTTGTGATGAAAATGTGTACCATATTTAATTAATTTAAAAAAGAGGATTCTTACTACATTTTACTGTTATTTTCATAATTCACTAATAATTAATGCGTGGAAATTCATCGCTGATATAGAATTAACTACAGACGGTCAGAATAATTTTTTATGATCTATGCTTATTATTGAGTCATAGGCAGATCACGCTTTATACCAAGACTTTAAATGCCATGTTATTTTTAATATATATATATATATATATATATATATATATATATATATATATATATATATATATATATATATATATACTGTAAACATATACACATATCAACTAGACCAAACTCTGACTTCAACGATTTTTTTTAAATTTAAAAATATTTTTTTTTACTTAGTTTGTATCAGTAAATAGACGAAGACTGTAAATTTATTCCTTTAAATCTCTAAACTGAACTTCAAACCTCTTCTTTTGCTATTCATCATTGGATCTATTAAATATTATTTTTTGATGATATCCTCGAGGGTCTTTATTTATGACGTTAACCCATTCCGTCAGAATTTAATAAACAAATGTGTAATACTTTAGAATGTCGGACGTCCTGATGTTGTAACGATTACATAATTCTTTGAAAATGAAACGCTATTCGCCTCAAAAATGATTAAAATCAGCTGTAAATCTGTTATATTCTTTCATACCTCAATGTTTTTCTAACGGAGGTGGAGAAAAGTTTTATTGCCATTATAAAAAAAGAAAACTGGCAACTTTGTCATTCACTGAGTTATATCTGGAAAACGTCTGATAAATAAACGTTCTTTCATAAAATTATTTAGCATTTCTGTCAAAAATGACGAATCTAATTTAAGAGATTTGAGCCAAAATTAAGGAAACCTAACCTTTGATGTTCATTTATGAATCAAACTATTATATAAATATTTTTGTCAGCTAGGTAAATTAAACTGAAATGTTCAATAAATATATTTACAAATCTTGCAATGCCAGAATATCTCTCAAAAGTCGAAAGTTATGCCATCTGGAACTGAATTTCTATATTTGGAATACCCTTTAAGAATGTTATAAATTTTTTAATCAGTAATAAAGACTCGCAAGCTTGTTTTTGTTCCTCTGACAATTTATGTTTATAATAAACTTGAATGAAATCACTATTAAATGGGGCCTTAATCTCGTTTCAAATAGGTTTTGGTAAAATAAAATTTTTGCGCTGATTCAAAATAATTTTTGCGACGATAATTTCTTCTCTATTTAGCTTTAAATGCCTAATTATCTTAATTTCAACGTTTTGTTTTTCCTGGTTGGCAAATAGTTACTATATTTGTACCCCCCATCCCACTCCATCCATTTTTTTTTAAACTGAACATGACGCCCCTAATCGTTTTCGTTATGTAGGTTTTCTAATTCTACAGTGAACTTGACTCTTTGTTTCCATATCGTTTGTATAATTATTGTTTTCTATTTTTACAAATACATTTTTCTTTTTATAAAAGGTGTCTACTTTTACATTTTAGTTATTTTTAAAGTTGCTGGTAGAAACATCAGGATCGGCATCCATTTTCATTTCTATCATCGTGATATTAATAAAATCTCTTATTATCTTCTGATGTTATCAACTAAAAGACTGTGATTAAGTTTGAAATATCCTGGACTCTGTTTCTTTTAATAAAGTTAAAGATTACATAAGAGTACAGGTTGATATTTTAAAACACAAGGAATGATTTCACTCTACAGGTTACTGTTATCAATATATCTGAGAACAAGAAATAGCCTTACCTGCAAAATATGGATGAAAAATAGTTAGAAAGCCATTTGTTTGTTTTTTTTTTTCACTTCGGAATTAAGATTATGTCATGTATCGACGACACCATATTTAGCTATAAAACTTTAACAAACTTCCTATGCTATTTCGTTTTGTGTTTATTAATCCTGTTGTTTATTGCAATATTATAATTCACACCTATCTGGATTATTATCATGCATGTTTCCTTCTACCTTGCCAATAAAACCTGGCTCACCAATATTAGACCCAGAGGTGCTTACAAAGGTGACATCAATATCGTCAAAATTTCATTCTTCAATAATAATTCTGTCATTTAAAAGCTCACAGCTATTTTATTATCTTCGATTCTCTATTAATTTTCCCATAAGGTCGCAACGTCATCCCTAAAACAAATTTTTTGAAGAGAGAACATATCTATTCGTTTGTCACGAATCCATTTAAAATTTGTATGTATGTTCTTAGTTTAACTTTTGCGTATCCATCATACATTTATTTGGGTATATTTTTGTAAAATATGTTTTCTTAATATAGCCAAGAGAATAAAGGAACTACAAAAAATAGCATCAACCATGAAGGAAAGTAGAGAGAGGAAGGAGGGTAGATTAATATGAAAACAAGCTTCGTGTGGAAAACATATGTGTTTCACATAAGAGCATATACTTAATGAAGACAAATGAAGTAGTGCAATAATTATATATAGAAACTAATAATGTATCCTCGAAACACTAAATCACCACGCTAAATTGTGTCTAGCGTGTGATGCTGTACATAATATATACATATCATACGCTGAAAGATATCCTGGATGTGTGTGTGTGTGTGTGAGAGAGAGAGACAGACAGACAGACAGAGACAGAGACAGAGAGAGTTGATGGTCGGTAGTACTGTTACTAAAGTATAATAATGACTTTGATCAACTGTAAATATATTCAAACATTTTAAATACCTCTTTGGATCGACATTTGGATTTGTTTCTATTCCACATTAATTGCTATAAGCCGCTAGGTGAATGGCTTAGCGTTCATGTGAAGGGCATAACTAACCAAGTGTTTGTAGTAAGCTTTTATTACTAAAACCATCTTTCATATTTAAATCATAAGTATGTGCATTATATTGATCTAATCAATGTGAAGAGAAATATAAGCTAAAAGGTTCAACTTATCAATATGCAAAGGTCATTGTGAATAATCACAAAAGGCAAAGAACTTCATTTTGTAGCGGTCACTTTCGGGGATGTGAGGAGTTCATTCACTCGGTCTTTACATAGATGCCTATAGCAAATCTTAACTCCGTTCAAAGGAGAAATATATGTATTTGTATGTAATATAAATAAAATATATGTATAGATGGTACGCTGTATCAATAATATACCACTCGTAAAACATTTCATTAAAAGGAAACTCGGCAAGCCTCGTTTCCTTTTAATGAAAAATGTATCCATCTTTTAATATATATATATATCACAGAGTAAATATTTGAAATGAAAGAAAACAACTTTGTTCATATGCATATTATTTTATAATTGTGTATTCGACTCGTCTTCTCTGGCCCTCACGACTGATCAAACACATAATGTACTTTCCATGTTAAAGTACCAGCTTCTTAATGTTGCGGTAAAATTACACCTTGTAACCATTGATTTTAAAGCTGGTGATGAAATTGTCTTTCTGTCTATTATTTGTTTATTGACAGCAGTAAATAAAATCTCCAATAACTAAAAATCATGGGACATTTCATGCGCTCAATATTTTTTCCTAATATTATAAATTATTTCTCCCTACCACCACTATTTTACTTGTATATCTTACCACTCTTAATATGTTTATTCCGTAGGATAAGTACAATTTGCGATCCATTCGCATTGAGCAAGATAAGGTATGGCATTGTTATCAATATAAACGTAAGCTAAAGTTTCAATAATAATTTCACTCTAAATAATAGTATGCGTCAAGTAGTCAATATAATAACAAACCAAAACAAACCGACCTACGGGACAGTCCATGGTATTCCTTGGGTAATATTTCCCTATTGCCTGTTTTGAGAAACATTTTGTAAGCCTCTTTTAGCTCCGACCGTTTTAGTAACAAATTAGTAAACTACGAGCACAAAACGGAATCCTGTATTTAATTATATCTTGGGGGAGACAAAATTGTTAATTAAAGTTAGAGGTGTTAATACTCTTTTCAAATATAAATTGATCCTCAAGACAAGCAAATCGTTCATCGTATTAATCATTGATCTTATTAACAGTGGATGTAAATAGTTTTGGCTTGGTCACTGCAATAAATAAGGCAGTTTGCTGCATACTTTTACTGCGAAAATTTACAAAAGAATCAATTTAATTCAGCTCAGTTAGGTGAAACCTTAAAATTAATAAATTGGCACACGTTCTGCTGGTACTGTTTCATGCAATCACCGTGAAAGAAGTTTCCACTAACAATACAATTGTTCTGGACTTATTCATTCAGTGATCGTCTTTTATTGTCTGTAAATTTCTGGAAACATCAATTGTTCCTCATATTTGTACAATTTGTCGAACTGTACAAGCGATACAGTATTTTGAAATCTGGATAAAGAAAAAGCAATTTAAGCGCGGATGTCATATATGGTTATTTAAGCCGCAAATACTGCCTTAAGCATGGCACTAATGTACATACTGTTTATCTTCTCAATATTTGGAGAATAAGGAACAAGCTTTAAACATCGGGTTATTTACTATCGCTTTGTAAGCATCAACCGAGGTGAAAACCATCAGGAATTCGTACTAATTTCAAAGTCATTTTTTAAAAGATTGAAATCAATCATTGTTTGTATCAAACGATGCGCATCTTCTGCAAAGAATTTTCATTATCTAAAAGTTTACAAAACACTCCAATCAACAAAGCTATTTTTAACTGAATAGATATATCACTTTTTTTAGACATTTTGCTTGATTATTATTTAATAATTTATTCAATGGTTTTGAATGTTACTTCATGACCTATGTAAATAAGGACGTATATGGATTTAAATGATGATCTATAAAGTAAAATGTAAACTGTAAATATTATTCTAAACATTTTTTGTCTTTGTTCCGTGTTTGATAATTTGTTTCATGACAATTTGCTTAGAACGTTATTTTGTTTGAAAGTGACAGATTTCTTTTTCTAAGCAGAGCTTTAGCAGCGCGAATTTACGAGTAGAGTAATAACACGATTCAAGCATAATTACGCTACAGCCAATTAGTCCCGTATGATTTCTCTACTCAAACCCAAATTAGATTGCAGTGCTGATTAATCATCCCTAGGCTTTTTCATTTTAACTGGTCTAAAGCAGAATTCAATCGCTTCCCCTTTTATGATTAGTTTGTTACTATTTTTAGCCTTTATGACATTTGTATAACTGTTTCTCTCAAACAGACGTTTGAAAGGTGAACAGAAAACCATGGCAACAGTTTAGAATACAGAGCTATAATTTGTGTTTGTTTTTGTGTGTAATGTGTTGGGTTAACAAATAAGAAAAAGATCGGTTGGATGGAACTCATGTTAGTGGTCTAGCAGAAGCACCTGCGTTTTAAGAGTTTTCAAAGTAAAAAAGTGACCATCTATCCGTGAAAAGATTCTTGTTGCAGTTGTTTGGCGCTAATGTGGCGGGAAGTGCCGGCTCCGACGCTCTGATGCTCAACTCCACTTTCCCCCACCCCCTTCATGGATTGGTCCCTTATTTCTCAGTAATATTTATTATACCTGCCATCAGCTGGCTGCATTTTACCAAAGACTGGGATTGACCCAATGAAGTCAATAGTTAGCTGCTTAAGGAATCATCCGTAAGTGGTCCTTTGGGATAAATGGTCATTGGATGCCGTTAGAAGATGGTTTTTATTTTAATGATGCAAATGCAACTAAATTTTTATATGTAGGTGTGGTACATATATGGATATGACTCCACTAAGTCTTGGATAGCTGGATTACTGCTAGGAGAAACATTAACGATGTCCATAGAGAAAGAGAAAATCATTGCTCATAAACGTTTGTTGCATACAGAAAAGCCAATTATTTAAGACGCTTTGATGAAAATCCATATTTATGTACAAGTGTTATTTATATATGTAGTAAGAATATAAGTGTTATATATTTTTAGATTCTTTGAAAGCTATCTAAATGAGAAGCAGTGTTTTATAAGCAGTGAACCGTCATGAGCGGGGATGAAAGGGGGGTGAGGTGAGGAAAGTGGATGCAAAAGGTGATTGCGAAACACAAATTTATCAACTTTTTTGGGATATTTATTCGCTTATAATTAAGAAAGATATCGATTCATGAGAAGTAAACAATTACAACTAATGGGTAAAAGTGGTATTTTGTAAAGATACCATACAAGACTAGAAAGAAATATTGCATGAAACCTTTTTTTTTACTGTAATTCACTTTTGCCTTCTTTCACGCTATATAAAAAATATAAAACGTTTGGAGGCCTGTGCTGGGAATTAATCAACAAAATGTTCTATGGAATGATAGAGTACATAACCCCATATTTGGTATAGCCAATTTTGCACTGATAGTAGATCGCTACATTCAGTTTACTTTCTTTGGGTGTTAACATACATGAACGTGAAATTGCATGATCCTAGTTTTGGGATGGGAGATGGAAATTTAATGTTTATTTTACTTGAAGTAGTTCTTTAACATACGATGTGACTAATTTCGGACTTATTTACATTGAAATTCAAAGTTTCCTCTCCCTTCTGTCCTACATGAAGTGTTTACTTAAGCTCTGTTCATGTCAGACCATTTTTACTGGTCTGCGCACGCGTCCACTCTGAGCATGTCGGTCGTAACGCGTAAACACAAACATGACTTATGTTTTTCGACAGGTCCAGTGTCTTGTTGGGCAGAATCGCTGTTTGCGGTTGTGAAGTCAATACAATCAAGATGATATAATTGTCTGGTTTGCTTTGGCGTTCAAAATCGTAAGAAATTCAGTTTGGCTGCATTAATAACATTTTATTATCCGATGATTTTTATACTGTCATAATTTCCTTCTTAAGTATAGTTTCCATCCACCTAAAAAATATCCTCCATTTGTAACTGCTTATTCAACTAATTATTTACTTTTGTTAGAAACGAACCTGGGTAAGAATAAACGAAATATGTGGAGACTATTTGAAGGTTTCACTCCATCCGTTCGTCCTACTTCGCTGGTATTTATTAGGTCACCCCTCCTTTTTCATCAAGCAAAGAATTAGTCACTCCTCCCGTTACACTTTCAACAATATTTTGAACTGAGCTACTAGCGATAAATAGTTTTTTGTTGTACATCTTTCGAAAAAGGTTATGATCGCTGGATAAATCTAATCATACATTATGCATATGTGTATTTGTGTCTGTGTGTGTGCGTGTGTGTGTGTGTATGTGTGTGTGAGAGAGAGAGAGAGAGAGAGAGAGAGGGGGGGCAGACAGACCTAAGGATGCACAGCGTAAACATTCACTCCTGAATACAACGAAATGACCCCGACTATCGCATTACACATGTGACGTGCTGTAAACATTGATCTTAATTAGGAGATCAAATTACCCTTGAGAGAATACCTTACTGTGCATTAAAACTAGTTCATTCTATCATTGTCAGTACTAATCATTCAATTAAAACACAGAAATGAACGTGAGATCATCCAAATAACTTTCTGTTTCTGTCTGTATCTTTGATGCTCTCATGCCCTCTTCCTATTATTTTATTACTTGCGAATCAGTCTACAAAATGAGGAGTCTTGTGACCATAATATCTGCAGTTGAAGTCTATTTTTAGATGGAAAAACCCTTACACGTCTAAGCTTGACCTTCTTTAAAAGCGAGTTTCAGACAATTACATATATATTGTGATGTGATTATGATTTTTAACGTAGCTTTAACAATTTTTCAATCATATCACTACGATGACTACAGTGTGGCAATTTATAGTGATGTCTAGCACTGGAGAATCATGCCGCAGACATGTAGCATGATGTCCCATCCAGTCATATTATCCTGACACCAGGCCGACCAGTCCTAATACTAGCCTCTTAATGCTGAGCATCAAGCGAGGCAGCTGTTAGTACCATTTTTGTAAGTCTTTGGTTTGAC
>JAEAOA010001847.1:420000-582500 GCA_016746295.1 Potamilus streckersoni
CCTAGAATATCTTCAAAAATGTAGCCATCATTTGTTTTAATAGTCATATTTGAATTGATTAGTCAAAGTCCATAATAAATAGTACATTTTATCTCTGAAGTAGACGACTTTAAAAACATTGCCGACCAATGTATTTAATGACAAATGATCACAGATCTGAAGTATGTATTCTTGCATATTTAGGTTAAGGTATCGCCCATATGAAGCGTCTGCTTTCTAGCATATTTAACAGTAAATTGTCACCTATCCGAAGTATCTACGTTCTTACATATTTAATGATAAATTCTTACCTATTTGGAGAATCTGCGTCTTGCATATTTAACTGTAAATTATCACCTATCTTGAGTATCTACGTTCTTGCATATTTAACAGTAAATTGTGACCTATCTGAAGTAGCTGCAATGTTGCTTTTTTAACGTTAAATGATTACCCATTTGAGGTATCTGCATCTCATGATTTTCTCATTTTATCAACCTCAAAGACAAATTAACGCCAATGGATAAGCTATCAACATTAATAACTTAATTATGATTTTCTTGCTTATGCTTAATTGTATTAGTATATGCTCGATCGTTTGTAGAACATGTTTGGTCCCATATTTAAAAGGAGTGTATTAACTAAAACGGGACAGGTAAAAGTAAATTATAATATATTTAATTGTTTTATCTGCTAGTCTATCGGCAAAAGTAAATGAAATAAATGCTTTCTATTTTTAAGTAGATAATTGACATCCAATGTGACTTCACTTGAGTTTAAGAACCTACTATCCTTCGTCATCCATAAATAAGTATTTAAGCTAGTTACTTGTTTTTATTTATATTAAGATTATTAAAATAAGGATGAAATTTGTAAATTAATGCAAGTCAGAAAAGCATTAAAATTTTAAAATAATATTTTTATTCATACAAGGATTGAGATCATTTTTATATTTCACTAATCACATTGATGTGTTACAATTCAGTTTTCCTTTAGAAGATCCGTTCCTTGAAGTGCTTTTATTAAAGAATAATTTCATTCTATTGCAACTTAATGTTAATTACTTGTTGTTTGCTTCGAGAATATTGTAAATTATCAATAATTTCAAAGCCGTTGGCGATATAGTCCTGATTGGAATGTTCAGACAATTATTACTAACGAATCTAAATTTCCCCAGTGTAATGATTCTGTGTTCTCTATATTGGAGAGTAATTTTCTTCTACGTACGATTATTGCATACTGCCGGCATGGTGAATAACGAACTCGTTTAAATTGTCCATCAGTGGCAGTTAAAAACTCCTAATGTGATATTGTTATCTATTTTTATCCAATACAAATCATCGAATCACGAAATGTCTTTCATACTCTGTCATTTATCTACCAGTCCATGGGCAATACAATCATTGCGAGCCTATATTTGTGGAACAAAATGCAATTATAACTTGACATCTTGTTATAAAGTTTGTAACGAAACTTACAGTGAATGTGATAAATTATAAAGCAATATCCATTATCATTGAAAATCATTTTATCGATTGAATTTGTTTAATTACCAATGAATATGAATTTTCTTCAAAAATAAGGACCAATAATACTTGAGATCATTAAAATGCATAATATGATGCGAATAATTAAATTATTACAAATTATTCGAAACTCAGAAAGGTTATTTAGGATGGGGCCCGCAGTTGTGAACGCTGATCAAAATCAAACGCTTCACACATTTGAAGATGTGTGACTAGAGACATTTGAAGGAGATTGTATAATGTGATGAAACGTGGTCGTACCTATTATGAATTTGATTAAAGAGAGAATAATACAGCTTATATCGGATAATACGAACAGAGCCCACAATTCGCTTAAGAGAACTTTATTCTAATTAGTTTTTAATACAATAGTCCCGGTCAACCAGTTACCTTTGCCTGACTAATAGTTTCCCTGCAAATGTTTTTGTGCCTCCAAAGTGTTAGCGTTAAATATACGAAGTAGCACATCATCCACAACATTCCATATCTTCCATAAATTTCTAATTTAGTTCCAAGTAAAGTTTGGCTGCATCCCGGTTTTTTCCGGTATATAGACGATTTGAAATGCACCCATGCCATTGATAGTACAGTTTTTCAGTGCATGAACGACTAAACAGTGAAGAAAAATGGCATTTAATAATTAGTCAGTTATATAGATGAACGAGAAGCTCTTTGAGAGAATGCGCCAATGTTCGTTAATACATTGATCAGTACAGTACACTAATATTAGTTTTGAAAAAATATCATGGTGATTTCCATTTCAACGGTGGTTTTTTTTATAACCTCTGTATACGAACAGAATAAAAGCAAAATAGAGGAGAAGATAAAGAAAACAACGGCGAATACGCGCTTTCTGTAAAACTAAAATATCCTGTGCTTGCAGTACAGCTTTGTCGGCAATGATCAAGCTTTGTTGTGTTGTGCCCACTGTGAACCTCGATGAACCTGCCAACAATTTGGCAACAATATGAGAACCTGACAACGTTTAGACTCATAAAAGTCACATGTGCATTGAATATTCATTCATTGTTTGCTTGATCATTCGTATTTATTTTTTTATTTCTCCAGTAACCTGGTTGGTTGTACGGCGCCACTGATGTCTTTGAGACATCTTCTGTCCATTTTGCCTTGTTTGCCACTGCCCTTTGGTACTTTGCAAAATCCAGGCCTGTCCACTCGTTGACGTTATCTTTCCATCTCTTCTTCTGTCTGACTCGTTGTCTCATTCCCGTCACTGTACTTTGTAGAATAGTTTTTGACAGGCCTGATTAACATGAAACTTGACCATGCCACTTTAGTTTGCATTTCGTTACAGTGGAGAGCAGATCTTCAAATGGTTCTTTTGTACCTTGGATTAGAGACGTGGTCTTAGACTCTTTAGAGTTTAGACTACTTAATCGTTATAGGGGTGATATAGATTATTTAGTTAAGTTTGTCTTACTTTTGCAAGTTTTGTATAATCGTCATGGACCATTAAGTTATTTCTATCATCAGCATTAAGTGCAGTTGCATATAATAACAATAAAAGACAAGCATCATATAGATAGTTTAATTAGTGTGTCATCAAACCTTATTCGGTGATTCACATTGTCAAGGGTTTGTGATCTAATTTTCACTGCATTCTGAAGATTGCCTATCTTCGGTTATAATTATGTTATCATCAGATGCTGCTTGTAAAAGCTGAACTATTAGAAATTTATTTGCCGATTAAAATTACAGCTGTTGCTTTTGTTGTCTTTATTGGTAACAGTTTTTAATGGTTCGAGATTTTTTAGACTACGATCTATAGTGTCTTCGCAGTGTTTTGGTCTAGTTATAAAAAGATTGTTTTTTCCCTGCCCTCCTTTTATTGTGTTGGCTAAGGTCGTAAAATACGGTAGTTTTCCAGAGATTTATCCCGATTTCCCCTGTCTTTTTCCAGACCAATATCTCGGTGCTTCATCCATTCTTCATTTGGCTATAAAATTGTTTGGTATGGTATAAATAATATTTTTTTCTTTTACGGTTTGCAAGGTTTGCATAGGATTGGAGACATTACTAATCTTAGTCTTTTCTGATTAATAGAATCGGTTATGTTACCATAATCAGTATTAGTAGCTCTAAAGAGTGTCTTATCCTTTTTTAGGACTCTGTTCAATGTTTTGTTTAGTGTTATTTATTTAATTTTGTTCAATATTGTTTTAATTCGTTTCTGTAAATATGTCTGTACGTTAGTTATTCTGTGCATATTCTAAGTTAATATTTTTAATGGAAAGCGTATTAAAGTCATACCATGAGAGGCGATAACGTCACAACCTTGATGAGGTCAAATGCATGCGCATCTTCTGAGTCGATGGATAGGTGGAATTGAACATGGATCGTCTCGTTTCGACCTTTCTGGATGGCTTCTTTGGGAGAATGACCAGCAATTTGTAGCAAACACGCAAAAGGATGTTTTGTTTTCACAGACGAAACGCGGATCCTTGCCTTAAAGGCTGACCAGAGCGAATGAAATTGCCACTATCTAATGAGTGATAGTGGGAATGTCTAGTACTGGTGTAAGTCATTCGCATTTCATATCTTGCCTTGACTCTACTGAACATCTCAGCATGTTTCATGATAGGAAAGCACGCATCAATGGAATCAGTAAATGCTTTTTGGTCAAAATATTCGGATAATGGAATAAATCTGGAAGCAAATTTCTTCTTCAACACAAATATCGAACTTCACAGGTAGCATATGAAATAGTCTTGCTATAATTGCTAAACTGTATTTAATGTTCATGAAGCACCACATGGTGTCACCTGGAGCAAGCTTTCGAGCTTTGCTTTTAGATGTTGGTCATGTATCATAGATTTCCATGTTTATTCAGCATATTACGATTTCAAAGCTAACCATACACGGACTTTATCACTTAATTAAGGAATATTATTTTCATGTTCCTACGTGTGAACGATCGCCTTCCATTGTAGACATATGATGGAGATGGTCGTTCTTTCATCAACTGATTGCTGTCTTTCATTACATAACCTATTACTACTTTATCATACACGCAAACCGGCAAAATCTCATTGATTTCGATCATCACGTATACATTATTTCACAATAATCAGTAAAAGCCTTAATTGCAGCGCATTAACATCTTACAACCTGCTGAGATTGTAGTCAGAATCATGAAAACTGAACTTTTTGTACTCTACTACCTATAGTTACGTAGTTATAAAGTTTATATAATCCGGTTTCGTGTCAGAAAGCCGTTGTTGCCATTTTTAAGTTTCAAACACGGTTCTCTCATTAATGTTTGTAAATTGAACTCCAATTCGATAACAGAGCTGAATGAGGAACTGTCATTATTAGCCATTGTCTTGTTTAATCTCTGGGATAAGAATTTTTTACCTATGTTTATTGGTATCATATGTCGAGCTTCCATCAGTGTACATGTTTTCGACTGTCCCTTCACCTGTTCTTTTAGAGGTGGTATATTTTGAACAACTTATATTATGTGAAGTTTAGATGATTAATTCAGTATCAAAGGAACCTGTTTACGCTATGAGGTATTAGGTGAGGACAATTTTAATCGATGTTTGTAGATTGGATCAGAATTTTAAATACATTATCATGCATAAGCTTGGGACCATAAATATGGGGTGGTTATAAAGGATTGCACGAATGTTCAAAAACTTGAGATAGTGAGCATAACATAAGCCAACCAGAGCTCGAATGCATGAATATGTTTCATTATGTTTCCACAATGGATTAACATCAATAATAAACAGAGTTGGTCTGGTTTAAACACATAAATACCCAATGTAACTGTACAAAATCTTTGACAATTTGACAAAAATAGGAAAACTTCTATCTTTTGTCCATTGCATTTAAAAGTTGGTAACATAATTTACTTTTTCCTTCGCAATTTAATTTTCTAGCTAAAGGTCAGTTGTTCCATAGAGTTAGATGTAATGAGGCTTCATGAAACTCATTTTATGCTCTTAATTCTTTGCTCGTTGTTACTAAAAGTTTAGATCAATTTTTTATGTTATCACTCAGTTTTATAGAATATTTACTAACACGGTGAGGGAAGAATAAACACTAATTGATATGTGTTATCAAAGGTGGTAAGGAGTAATTTATTTGTTTCTTAGCTTTTGTTGAGCATGGCAAAATACAATCAGTAAGCTTTAAAGGGAATTATAAAATTTAATTATTGAATATCTTTCATTTCATAAATACCAGAGTTTAACCATGGCTTTATATATTATTTAACAAGAACAACATGGCATTTAGATGAAATGATGGTGTAGCAGTTTAGTTATGTGGGTTTAATTCCTCTTTTCTATGATGGTCTATAAATTACGGCAAGCTTGTTAAATGGATGATGAAAACGGGATGAAAACCGAGGAACCGCCGACTCCTATTCTATTACTGGCAATCTTCCTCACAGTCGACTCCATGCAGACAGAGGACAGATATGACAAATCTGCAGAGGTAAACTCCTTAGATCACTAGGCATCCTAGATAAGGGGAGATAATCAATGTCATTGCAGCCTAAACATCATACAACGACATTCAGCTTGACATGGCGAATGAATCAGTTCAAGAGTAAAGGAAGCAGCAGCTGCAACATAGCACAAACTATTTCCTTGTTTCCATGGACAGACGGCTTCAATTTCAATGAGTTATCAAGAACAACTTCCATTAAGAGGTAGAGCATCATGAATGTCATTAGGTAACGATGTACGGCCTTAATTTTGCTAATTCAAGGAAATTTATTTTACATGCAACTACTGTTTGTACCAAACATGACATGCAAAAGCGATATCCAGTCCACCAATAAATTTTGTAATAATAATTTTGTCTTAGAATGAGAACATTTTCCAAAACGGAAAAATAATGTTACAAAAAGATTAGTATAATATGTCACCTTGTCATCTGAAATTTTTTTTAACAAAATGTTCCTTGTTGAAATTGATTAATTAAAATAAAAAAGAGTGCAGACGATTAATTGTATTTATATTATAAAGAATGGACCACTCTATTAATTGCTCTTTTCTTGTTTGAATGCCTATCCTTTCTTCATTAATGAATAGTCTGTATCAAACATTAAAGACTTGAATTAATGCAAATATCCTTTGGCTATAGTCATAAGACTCGATCAGAAATATGGATGAAATAGGTTAATCCATTGAGGATGGGTAGTGCTTCCAACATTTTTAATAAAAAACTTGCTTATATCGTTGCAGAGCACGTGTGTTAATTCGTCAGTGTTAAAGGCTAAAGGTAAACATTTCAGCATTTTTTTTTATTCATGAAGGAACTAAAACAAGGATAGCATAATAAGTTTTAAAATTATTTGAAATTTATTTTGTAAACTGAATCAACCATAAGGAAATATACCAAAGGAATAATATAGCCAGAAACAAAACTTTAAACGAACGTATAATTCATTACGGTTCCATCAGTGAGGATGGTTTGAGTGATGTTTGAAAATCGATTTTGCTGGGTTTAGTTGGATGTTTTACGGCAGTGAAACTAAGTAGACTTATATCTTATCATTTGCCTCGTCTCTAATGCCTCTAGCTAACCAGCTAAAGAAGTGATTCATTGCTCGAATATGGAAAGCCGTTTCACATTATGAGGCCGATGCTCACGCATAAAGTGTACAAGTTGCACACAGTGTTATCGCTAAGGTTATTTTAGTTGAAAATTAGCTGGTTGAATAAAGTAACATCAGATAATAACGATTAGCATGCATCTGAGTTCTGCCTAATATACATTGTAAAAAAATTATATTAAACTCTGCTAAAAAGATGTTTTGTTTGCAAAACACACAAGACTACGGATTTCACGAATAAACTTGACGAACACTATATTTGTGTTTCATTAATTAGATTAGGATGTATGAAGGAAAGAAGTTACACGCATAAATAAGTGCTATCAAAATTTAATCATAAGAAGACAGAGTAACCAGGAGACATTATATCAATAGAGTTGGATAATATTTCTATCTTAAAATCAGTTGAAATCTGGCAATTTCTTCATGCAACCAACCTGCAGCTTTCGTTTACCGGTATTTAAATTACAATGACGCCAATGTTTGATCGGTTTCTAGGACATTACTGAAGTCCATTATATATAGACATATGGAACTATATCCAATGACTAATATGGTCAAAATATAGCCTGAATTCATTCATTTACTCTTGCACCGTACAATCGACTTAGGCCAATCTTGACCACGAGCAGGCGACCTTGTGGCACCACTTATCTACAAGTACTTTTAATCAAGTATTCAACAATATTGATCCAAATGAATTAATCAAACAGAAATACTAACTCCCTGACACCTATATTAAAGGAATGCACTGAAAATGTATTGATCCATTTTAATCATATTTTATATATTGTCGAGAAGAAACTACGTTTATATTTCCATATAGACAATTAGGCATTGGATTAATGTTCCAAACAACATAACGCTATGAAAACTGCAAACGCGAAATCTAATGCTATTAAAAAGCTTTATTTAACAACCAAGAAGAGGCATCTCTATCCTTCTCTAAAAATAACAATATCCTATTTTCAACACAAAATTGATGTTCTTTTCTACAGTTCGAATACCCAGAGAACGACTTAGACAGCCTCTCATAAATGCTGTCCTTTTTTAAAAGCTGACTATGCCACCTTCTCAATATCTAATGACCAGAGAGGATCCGTAACAACGACCTATGGGAAAAGAGCGGCTATCTACCCATTTATGAGGAAATATCCAAAAGGAAATTAGGATGTATCGGACGTACACTGAGAAAACGGACAAAATATATGTGAGCAGGCCCACGAATGGATTTCATGAAGGGTAGACATCCCAACCGGATGCATTAGTGTGGAATACTCAAGACCCTAAGCTCCAACCGGGGCGAAGAGACACATGAAGATGAAGTTAAAATAAAATTGTGAAACATCCTTTCATCGGATATTGAAGATCATAATGTCTGATTATAAAAAAGTTAAAATGGACATTTTAAGATGAAATGACATATTTATGTAATAAAAGGGCAGCTGATCGTATGTTTTGAGATTACAAAGTGTGTATTAGAACAAGATAAATGTTTTTTTTTTCTGATGCCTGTGATATCTTTGTAAATAAAATTTGTTATTTAAAACGACATCAAATAAATCAAACAAACAACCTAAGAACGCTGAGATGAGGTCCCGCAATTACATCTTTCTTTCTTAAATTATATCTTTATTTTCTAATGCTAATTTCTGAAGGATACATAATAAAATTAATGAAATAAAAGTAGTGGTCATCGGCCTTTCTTGCCCAGTATGTGCCGTTACTGCTTTAACCACATGATGAATAAGTACATATGTTTTATGGTGTTTGCAAAAGGATACTAAGTTGGTATTTAGTAACTTAAATGGTATATGGTTGATTATGAGTTTCACAACCGATATATTACTTAGAAACCAACAGATTATAAAAGAAAGATGGGAATTATGCCGTACAAAATATCATGACTTTCATTTCCTTATAAAAATTTTGATGAAAATTTTTTAATTCAATTATTTGGTAATATATTAATGATGATCGTGATTGGAACATTTTGTAACCATCAACTTTATCAGATGATGTTAAATTATAAAGAGATAGATTTAGAAAAGCTAATATAATGTAAAAAAAACATGAAGGTCTCTCCAACTTACTTATTATCATGGCAACACCGCTTTTAGTGCTTCAGAATATTTAAAACATGATTTGTATTGCATTTATATCCAACAAAATTATTTTTCGTATATTCAAGTTAACAAAACAATACTTAGTTATAAATAAAATAATTAATACAAAATGTATTTTCATTGTATGTTAATCAACAATATTTCTTATTTTTGCCATTTCCACATCAAATTATGAATTATCGTCAACGCGATGAAAGATTTATTGTTCTAAAATTGATGTTGTTCATGATTATTAGATTTATCATAGAAATAAATTTTTACCGTATTTGCATTGTTTATCTATGAATTAATACATACTTTTTAAATTGATGATAAATAACCGACTTTAAAAAATAATAATAATAAAATGTAAATGTTTATTGTTTTTATGGACAGGAAGCAAACTGTTGACTGCTGGATTCAACATTGAATACCGAGTCTTTATTAATCATTCATTTTAGATCGTTAATTAAACCTAATTTCATATTTACCAAGACTGAACGATTGGCAAGGTCTCATATACGTTTATTGTAGTAAGCAGATTTGTAAACAATATATTTTATATAAATTTACTTTGTTCTTTAATTGCTAAAATCAGATAATATTAGAATAAAAGAAAACATGACTTGTACATATTAGAGTTTTACCCTAATATGATTACCCGGCGTAACATATCGACTTGGAATTGACTAGAGAAGCTAGTCATAGGTATAGATGCTCAGTTCATATATTCATTATTCCCTACATTATATATAGTCCGCTAAGCATACAAAGTCAATTGTAACACTTGTCCTGTTTATAATGATCAATGAACTTTCACTACAGTACATGATAATCGATACGCCGTGTAACAAACATTCCATATACTTCAAAAACCTCCAAAAACCTTCGACGTTTACTGTTCTTATAACTATATTCAGAATAGTGTTTTTAGTCTCCACTCTCAAGGATGTCGACTCCACCCATAATTTATTACATAAATGCCTTCTGCAGCGTGCTAATTTAACAGACGTGTCCAGGGAGACAGTTTATGCAAAATGTTCATCTTGTACAGATTTTTGCACATTTTGTTCTACTGATCGGAAGCCAGAAATACCTATGCTACCAAGCCGTATACTTATGCTGTGAAGCCGTGTCTTACAATATGTTGTTAGTACTAAATTATCTAACATGGCCTCCATGAGAACCATCTTCATTATATTCTTATTAGTTGTTGACATGGATTTTTGGCTAAAGTGCATTTGATGAACAATTGTTAGTCCTAATTTAAAAATGGTCAGATCTTTAAGATGGTAGCATTGCAAATATCATTTTAGCTGCTTTTCTGGATAGAATGGTCATTTTGACTTGGAGAATTGACAAAAACGTTTTTGAAATATATAGTTGCTCCCTGTTAGTAATGATGTTTATCTGACGTACAACATGGCTGCCTGAGTCGGTATATTGAAAACAATTTTAGGAATACTAATTATGAACAGCATGTCATATCGTCATAGACGTTGCTCTGATGTTTTTCGTTATTTAAGCAGCCAAAAATATGATAACTGTTATATTTCAATGTCGTCATCTTGAATCTTGCTATATACTTTTCCAGAACGGGTGGTTCCACTGATATATTATTTTCACTACAATAGCTCTGAAATTACTTGCTCCTAAAACTGGTGCTAAGATGATGCAACTGTCAGAATGGTCATGATCGAAAACTTATTTTATCTCATTCATTGAAGACAAGAAACATCCATGCCCCGACCATTCGCATGTAGTTCGTTGTTATTGTTTTTAACAGTACCTCTCCTAAATTGCTTGAAGGAAAATCCTGAACATGGTGAAACGTTTTATTCTGAGATCTAGTTTGGTTCTAAACGAAACAGGTTCCAATTTTTCTCCAAAACGACCATCTTCAATATCTTATTATTACACATCATGCTGAAAGAATGGTCATATCAACATGGATTCTATTAACGTCATGCATTGAACCAAACAAGTTGACAAAAGATCATCAATGCATATTGTGTCAGGTATCGATGTAATATTATCATCTTGATTTGATCATCCACTGGCATTGAATTATAAACATATCGCCTTTAAAAGCAATGTTTGATTCAAATGTAAAGATTACTCATTACCAAGTATTTCTGTACTAGACGTAATCAATCCAATATTTCTTTTCCACATGTTCTAAATGTTTTAAAAGATTTATGAATGGTCACACATTCTTAGTAAATTGTGCGCAGATTACTTTTATTTTATTGTTATAATAACACATAATACTTAAATCTCGCTCAGATTTCTGAGTGATTACCACGCATGCTCATGCTCAAAGTAAGAGAGAATTGTTGGACACCTTGTAATATGGAATCGACAGAAACTTGAAATTAAATACATAGAACAGAGGAATAATTAATGATATCCACCCAAATTATCCAAAACTTGTTTGTTATTTGTTTACTACAAAGCACTCAATCGGAATGACTTAAAATTCACTATCTGAAACGAAACAAAAAAAAGATAATTCCGTCACTAGATGGTAGAGTTGCTAATATGTGCTGAATAAACTCTCATAATCTTCTTTATAGACTTCAAAATTGTTAGTTAAAATACAATCTCAAGCAAACTAGGTTGTTTCTAATCATCCGACAGATCAAAGATACTAGATAGTCCTGAAAATTAAAAGGAAGCAGCAACATACCAAGAGACCAAAAATCATCTTGTTCGTCTTTAAACATCAACTACGTGGTATGATTTGTAAAGAACTTTTCGAATAGTTTTATCATAAAGGCATTCAGAAACGATTTGAGCTAACTTTTCAATGAGAACTTCTGTAGCTAAAACCATTTACAAATATCAGATGGACACACTGGGGTGTGTCAAGGTACCGAGAGTATTTCTTGAAAAGTTATGTTGCACTCTGCAGAGTTAGAAGCAACGTGGCTAGCATTCATATATAAACATTATATGAACTGTTGAGAGTCTATGCTCTTAATATAAGTATCAGAGAAGAGTGAAGAAAACAACCTTTGTAACATTTAACAAATAATGTATTTCCCTAGAATACAAAGTGAAAGATGAGAAAAAAGAACTTACGGTTCTGCAAATTATATCCAAAAATAATCCAAGAATTGACGACACAAGTCCTAGTAACTAACAGTCCTGAATCACACTCAGTCCAATTCCAGAAGAGAATTAAAACTGAAGGCGATGACATGTCTGTCATGGCCTGCGTCGTACTGATGTGTCAACAGTCTCTTTTGAATCACATAAATATTATTCCAGGATTGAATTTATTATCAATTTCAGCGAATGTATTTATCCATGAACTTTTCCAGAGAAAATAATTATTTTAATCCAGCAACTTGACGAAAATAAGATTCAGCCCGAATTGGCAAACTATAATACAATTTAATGTTCCAGATGTTAAAGGGCAGCTGCTAAAAATTCTGACAATCACAAGATAATATAGTTATGTGTTTAACCTCAGGTCACAAATTAGTATTTCCTTAAAACAACCATTACCTAATGGAAAATAACTTTCTAGAATCATTTAATGAGCCTTTTTAAAACTATAGCCTAAATATTCACTTTGGATTCTCCAAAACTCTGACCCAGATCAACATATTTACCTTAATAATAATTCAGTTAATTAGGTCATACACATACATAATAATGAAGATAGGTTTAGTTGTTTATATAAATGAAAATAGTACAAAATAAACAAAACGTCAGTCAGGTCAAACAAAACTGAACTCACTTTTGTAAAAGGTGAAAAGTCCATTAAACAATGTTACATCACCATAAAATTAACCGAATTTAAAACTAACATATAAAATTAAATTAAATAATCATATCAGAACACAAGTAATGAAATAATGAAATAGCAAGACTGAGACAGGAAGCAGGAATGGTTTGTAATATAACATGCTAACCCTGAAACAACAAAGTTCTTGTTCTGAATCCAGTCCTAGAAAGCTAGAACATATTCCGTTTTAATGGCTACCGCAAACTGAAGTGTTATATGTTCAAGCACTCTTGTGAATTATAAGGCAAAGAAACCTACAAGGAAAGAGAACTGTCCAGAGGTAATGAAGAAAATACGGTATATTAATGGGTAAAAAACAGGAAATGGAAAGATAAAAAGATCGTCAAAATAAAGTATATCCAGATCTATTGCCAAAAAAAAGGGATACAAGCATCAAAGAAAATGGATACCAACGTTTGCTCAAGCAAGGAAGTTAAATAACTATAAAGCAACAGGATCTCGCATTACGACACACTTTGCTGCAAATTTCAAAAGATTTGCTTCTCGGTACTCACTCCCCATGCCCACACACAGTCAAAGTTCAGAATCTTCATAAGGAAGATGCGTCTTTTTATATTACTACCTGTACATAGTTTGGTAAGAAAATATTTGAAAATGTCATTGCAATTATAAATATTGTATAACAGGCCTTAAATTCCACCACAGAAACTAACAGTGACACCTCTATCACAGATGATTATCAGATAGGCAAGCGTGCTTCGTAAAATTACATCCAGCATTTTGGTAAAAGTTGTAGTAACGTTTCATACAGACAGACGGACAGGCAGAATGTTCACCACGCTTTCTAAACGAGCGTAGATATAAATATCAAACCAATCGCTGTCCTTGCACTTTCAACACACTTCTGGTTACATTATGTCCAACGAATGGGAACTAAATGCCTTTCTTCATTTTTGCAGCTGACCTGGCTTGCTTGGTCGGATATCAAATCGGCGACCCTTCGATTTAGATAAAAAGTTTGACACACAACCTGCCGAACTACCGCGTCTCAAGGAAAATGGAAACATATCCAATAGGATTTTTTTTCTAAACATAAAATACAAAAAAAAAAACACGCAAACTAATCTCACGAACATGCAAAGTTTTTGATATTTTTAACACAAATGTTCCACACAAATCAAGACCATTCAATAATTGTATGCGTACCCTCATAGAAGTAGATTAGTGAGTTAAAAGTAAGTGTTAGTCAGATATAGATCAATACGAATGACCAAGAACAGTCAGAAAGCAATACAAATTGCCATTGAACAGTATAGATCAATGCAAATAACCAACGAAAACCAGTATGGTCTTATTTACAAATTGAAAATGTTGCTTACAAGTGAAATTATTTTTTTTCCGTGTTTTAGAATTTAAATGTATTTACTTGGTAAATAAGATCCACACGACTCAATAGGATACTTGCATTACGCAGTTTCCTGCCTGGTCAGCACTCCGGTAGTCCCTTCATTCATTTACAGCAACCAGTGGTGTGAACAGTTTCAAGGTTGGTTTCTTTTGTGTCTCTCCGTGTTTGTGAGGGAATTTTATTGCAAGTAACACGTAGAAGTTTCAAATATTTATTTTTATATGAAGGCTCTTAATGAACAAATATATTTTTCATAATAGGATGTTATGGATACATTATCAAAATTATTTCTTTTACTGTGCGTAAGTTATATATATATATATATATATATATATATATATATATATATATATATATATATATATATATATATATATATATATATATATATATATATATATAATATATATAATATATATATATATATATATATATATATAATATATACAGTTTTAATTGCAGTATAAGTATGTGTGTGAGAGTGTGTGTGTGTTTAACATAACTTTATTAGTTTCAGTCACATCCCTAGGATGTGTGATGCAGTGTCGTAGTTTATAGAGATGTGTGGCTCTTGGGCTTCATGACGCAGACGTGTGACGTCATGTCCAGCCCAGTCACATTATCCTGACATCAGGAATACTAGTCCTAACACTCGCTTCTTAAAGCTGAGCGCAAAGCAAGGCATCTGCTAGTACCAATTTTATAAATCTTTAATGTGACAAGGCTTATGTTCTAACCCTCATCTGTAGCCAACTTTCTAACCACATGTGATTGTGAGTGCGCATTATAGACACTAATATCCAAGACACAGTCAATTTTTTTAGCAATCACGTATTACAAGGTATGGCAAACTCTGACCTATAGTCTTTAAATTCTATAATGTTTCAGATCCAGGAATTATTTCTGTCCAATTAATGATTGACAAGTATGATTCACTGTTATCTTATGAGTCATGTTCCATGTAGATAACCATAGTAGCCCAGATGGTAGAGTCAGACTCGTAATTAAAGAGTGGTTAGTTCCCTTGCCTGTTTGGCTCTGCTACCTTGGAATGTAGTTATGAACTTACGAAGCAGCCCATTTCAACACTATGACAAAGCAAGAAACGTGTAAAGAAATGAAAAATAAAATTTAAGCTTTGGACATAATGCATACATTTTAGTTCATACTCCTATATATTAATCCAATTAATTTAGAGCGATTCGCAAAGATCTATTTCTATGACTTTCCTAACGTAACTTTATGCAATGACTTTCACTATGTCTCGATAAACGTAGGCTTGGCTTGATTAAATTATAAAAGAAGAATAAAGGAAAATACACACCTACATTTAAAATAAACGCATTTCAACTAAATAATATGTTTCTTAAATGAAATTTAAACATTACAAAGCTGGAGTTTGTCTGTATGTGCTGTCTCTAAATTTGATGCATAGCCAATGGCCATAAGAATATCAAAGACATCTCGCTGATTCACATATATTGTACACGAAATCATAATGAATTTGTATGTGAGTTAACTCGATAGTTTGTAAACGGTTATACGTGCCTTATTTTGGACGAGTTGTCCAGACTCTACAAACCTGAGGCTTGGATTACTTATCGAAGCTTGTTTACATCACTACCATATCTCATCGCACTGTTATTTTGCCCATATCGAGGTACAGATCAAGGGTCACGTTCGGGGAGATCATCTTACCTTATTTAATGACCATCCTATACGGATGTCACGCCAACGGTAAATTGACCAATGCAGGTCATCCCATGACACATTTGCAACATGAATAGCAGAGCTAGTGCCCTTTAAAAAGTTTGAGATTGTGGAGATAGTTTTTCGTTCATTACGCAGGCTAATGTGTCACTTCTGCTTGTTTGCTCAGAGCTTTCTCCCTTGAGAAGAATTTACGGTTATTACGTATTTTATCTAATTTAGCATTGCTTTTGATCTTTATACGTTCTATATTCGAAGAATCAACGTGTGCCCACATTTTTTGCTTATTAAGGATCGTATGGACGTAGCAAAGAAGTAGATCGTTCCGGCAAAATTTGTCCAATTAAAAAATATGCAGAAAGTTTAATTTGTTCTGGAATAATATAATTTTGCTAGACACAAAATAACTTTAAGCGTATCTTTAATATTTAAAGCCGATGATTTTTGTAAGACACGCTCTCATTTGCAGGCACGATGATATGTAAAGGTGCCCAACGACCCTCCCGTATATCTTACAGGCCAACAAATAAATGCAAATGTGTTTGATTGGCTGCACCCACTGGTGATACTCCAGCTTAGGAAATCTTGATTTTAAACAGGTTATATGCATATATTGATCTTTTGTATATTTTAATGTGAGATAACAGTGAAATATTAACCTTTATTGACAACATTTTTGTTTATTTTTCATTCATACCTATTCACAGGTATTATTGTCGTTATATTTTCATAAGTGAAAATACAATATTTCTCATAATGTCATGCTTGAGCGAATATGCCAACATAAATTATACTTGCGAAAAGACGAAACGAGCACTGTATGTGCGAGAAGAGGTAAGTAGAAACTCCGCTATCGTTCGGATATGGAAATTATTTTTTCTGAAGAAATTTAACTTGATGCCGTTCACGTCCAAACAAAGTTATTTCCCCTGTACTTCCTTACTAACAATTGAAAAATCCCGGTGTGATATAATAGCTAACTCAAGCTTTCATGCAGGTCAGAAAATATCAAATAGTTTACAAATTGTCAAAAATGTAATTTATTACAACATAATAGGTTATCACAAAACCATGGTAACTGTATAATCAGTGTTTGGATACAGTTGATACTGCAGAGAAGTGACGCAATGGGGATGGGTGTGGGGAACGGAAGTGCTGAAGAGTGAATAAATCTTCAAGGGTTCAGTGCCAAATTTGGTATATAAAATAAAACTATTTTTCTTCCTCTTTCCCTCTTTTCCTTTGTGTATATATATATATATATATATATATATATATATATATATATATATATAATACAACAAATAAAACTTCGTAAAGGTCAATGTGTATGTGTGTATGTGTGTGTGCGCCTGTGTGTAAGAGAGAATTTGGATTTTTAACTTAGCTTTAACCAACTTTTTCAGTCATATCATTACGATGTCTGCAGTGTGGCAGTTTATAGTGATGTCTAGCACTGAAGCTTCATGCTGCAGACATGTAGCATGATATCAAACCCTGTTACATTATCCTGACACCAGGCCAACCAGTCCTAACACTAACCTCTTAATGCCGAGCGCATAACAAGGCAGTTGCATTTTCCATTTGTATAAGTCTTTGGTATGACTCGACAGTGGTCCCAACCCGCGACATCCAGCATATGAGGCGGAGATTCTAACACTAGGCTAACGTAGCCGTTCTTACAAGACAGATAATTTTAATTCATACTCTACAGAGATTCAGACCCAGGTCAGTCAGTAAACGGCAATCAACCGTTTTTGGTGATGTGTGCTTAGTAATGCCACAGTATGGGCTCGTGCGTGCAGGCAAGGCGCAGATTTTTCATTCAGGATGAACATATATATATATATATATATATATATATATATATATATATATATATATATATATATATATATATATATATATATATATATATATATATATATATATATGGGATGCCTCAACATCATGGTACTATGTAGTCAGGATTGTTCTGATGTCACATTAAATTATGTGAAATACATACATACATACATACATACATACATACATACATACATACATACATACATACATACATACATACATACATACATACATACATACATACATACACACACACACATACGCACGCACGCACGCACGCACGCACGCACGCGTGCATGCATGCATGCATACATGCATGCATGCATACATACATACATACATACATACATACATACATACATACATACATACATACATACATACATACATACATGCATACATACATACATGCACATGCATACATACATACATACATACATACATACATACATACATACATACATACATACATACATACATACATACACACACACACACACACACACACACACACATACATACATACATACATACATACATACATACATACATACATACATACATACATACATACATACATACATACATACATACATACATACATACATACATACATACATACATACATACATATAGACATACATAACAAGGTCTATGACAATTACTGATATGACTTTTATCTGATTGTTGACACAATTGCATATTCTCCGTTCTTGTATATTCAAATATGAGCGCTCGAAGTCCGCCATTCCATAAAGGATACACGGAACTAATTGTATAGAAGAATGGAACCAGCCTGGAAATAATCAAACGTAAAATAGAGTATATAGGCCTATAGCTTTGGGTGGCGAGAATTGGTTGATAATAAAAGATCTTTTGTAGGAAAAAATCTTTTGAGAGCTTAAATTAGCTGTAGTTTAAGAAAATAGAGACATCGTTTTCTTGATAGAAATCATTCCTTAAACAGTCTTGAGCTCGGAAGACTCATTACTGAAATTAACAAATGAATCTTTGGTGCGGAATTGAAGGCACATGTTTCAAACATACGAAAGTCCAGAAAATGCCGCGGCTGGTATCCTGTTCAATACACAGAAGCTCCCATCCAGGTCTCATTTATACTGATCAATACAGTTTTGATCATGAGCACTCAGAAATTTTAAAGTTGTTGAATTTTTAATATCACAGTGTTTGCATGTTTTATTTTATGGGAACTGAATTAACACCGGGTGTCTTGAAGATTCTCTTGTCTTTACATTGCAATCAATATGCTGTCTGATGTAGCGTTTTACAGCACATCAACACAATAGCGCATAAATGGTGCTAAATGAATCTACAGCTCAAGAAATGTACAGATAAATTGGACAAGATAAATCATTCTCCAATATTTAAACTATCAAGACAACCTTGAAGTTTTTTTAAAGTCATTTTTGCACAACGTTAAAATAAATTGGATTGCACCTTTTCGTGCTATATTTACAGAGATCTATTGTTTTATGAACGCAGTGCAAAATAAATGTCCGCCCAACATTATTGCTTTTATGGCATACATTTCAATGAGTTTTTGTTAATAACAAAGCCGTATAAACATATTTTATTGTCAACTTAATTGCTCTATCTGCAAGTTATAATCATCATGAAACATCTTAAGTTAATTTTATATTCTACACATAACCTTCACATTTGATATTAAATTAACTTTTTCATTTAGCCCATTCACACATAAATAAATAGAAAAATAACTATATAACTTGATGGATAAAGTTTTCATTACTTTATATTTTGGATAAGGATATTGATCAGTAATTAAAGACCGTATTCGATAGGAATCCAGATCGAATGATAAGATTATTTATTGCCAGCATCTCTATTTGTACAAGGTGAATACTATTTGTTATTTATATTGGAGAGTAATTATGCATACTGATGGCTCGATGTTCGTCGAAAGAACCCGTTCGTGCCAAATAGGAAAGCTTTTGGCTTGATATCAGTTTATTGTTTAAACAAATAACTAGCATTAAATCATTTTACCTAAACATGTCCATCTCGTGTTAAATTCTCGACTATAACTTTTTCTGCAAGATTTTATCGAATCAGTTTACACTTCATGTAAGAAATGGTTAAATTTTTAAGAAATATCTAAAGTAATTTATGCCACAGAAAGAAAGAAATTTGGAGATGGAGACAGGGAGGGAGGGAGGGAGCGAGAGACCAACTCACATATTGAAAGACGGGTTTTTATTCTGGATTTTACATAATATTGTGTAATAGGTTTCGTAAGCTTGTTTCTCTTGCCATGGAAAATATCATAGGAAGAATCAAATCTAAAACTTGAGGTAGGTAAGTGCTGCCTCACCGCAAGATTACAGTTTGAATCAATACTGAAGGTAACAAAGGGGCGCCTGTCTTCAAAGGGACAAATATACCAGTAAAACCGGAAGAGGTTGTTTATTCACACCTAAACCTCAGCCTAGCCGCGGGAGAAGGAAATGCGCCGGAGAAACTAAACAGACTACTGTTCAAAGAGACCCAATTTCAAATCTTGGCAAGGCTAAGGAATATAGGATGGGCACCTGTCATAAGTAGACCCCTATTCTACAGCTCATTTTCGATCACTTCAGTACTTGCCAGGATTTTGACCAATGCAGAGGTCTAGAAAGTTAGGGAGTGAACTTTGATAGGCGTACTCCGATTGCGCGACATTCGTAAAAGGGAGAGAGGGAATTAAGACTTTAAAAGATTCAAAAAGGTAAGAATTCGTAGCCCGAATTGTTTCAACAATATTAACTGAGTTGTCAGTTTATATGTAGTTTGTAGAAACTGATTACTAGAATTATGTTGGTATGTATAGGTTACCTTTATTAGAGTTAATCTAATGTACGTATTTGAGTTATTTGCCTAACGTAAACTTCTGTAGAGAAATTAGTAGCATGCGAGATTGTTAGTCTGTGATCGAAATTTGTAATTGTGTAATTTGTTCCTGTGTTCATCGTATTGAATTATTGCATTTATTAATGAGTTATGGTTGAACTTATACTTGTTTTAAGTTTGAATTTTAATAAAGATTTTGAACTATACAGAGTTAGGCATGTTGGCCTTGTGAACATATCGTGAAGTATCTGCATATTTGTATCTGAACATTTTGTGTACCTCTTATGATTTGTAATGCAAGGAATGCGTCTGATTGTGTGATGTTGGTTGTCACTATATTGAGTATTGTGTATTCATGTCATGGAAGTTGTAGATGTATGTGTCAGTAGTCGTCAATACGATTGTTGTATTATTACCTTATTTTATCGTACAAGATTTTGTGGCATATTTCCATGTGAGTGTATGCGTAGCATAATGATTTTAAAATCGCTACCATACTGATGAAAGGTTGTATGAAGGTGTGAGATTGTACAGAGAAGCTTGAAGTGCTGTATTGGAGTTGTTTGGGTTGGACCAAGTGTCACCTAAAGGTGAGGAAGTCGGGAGAAGTTGTCATAGAGGTCATGATACCGGATAGAATAACGGAAGCAGAAACTTGAATGTAGACCGGAGAACGGAAGTGGAAGGGTGAAGGACGAAGTCGAAAGACGGAAGGGATATTGGAGTACCAGTCAAGGAAAAAGAAATAATACAGATGAGTAAAGTAGCAGGGACTTGTGGAAACATTATCACGCTGCACATCAGATGATGAAATTGGCAGGTTAAATAGGTCCACCGAGTGGAGAAATTGTGTAAATTCATTTGTGTTGTTGGAATATATAGATCTCTTATTAATTTGTTATTTCTCACAATTTTGTCTCTTGACACCCCAAAGAAGGTTAAACCCGATACACTGAAAACGATTTGTCCGCTCTGCATTTGGGGAGATATTATTACCAGACAATAAGGATGATTTTATCTTAAAACAATAAGGACATTTTTTCCGACATATTAAGGACTATTTTATCTCTAGCCAGAGACGTTTATATCCCTACACAATAGGAAAGATGCTATATCTAGACACTAAAGGAAATTGCATCCCTTGCCACAATGGACTATTTTATCCCCTGCAGACTAAGAACGATTTTAACTTTACACATAGGGAACATTTTAATCTACACACTAGAAATATTTTATCACTTGACGGTGAGGAATAGAGGGGTGCGGTAATGCCTGCGTACATATTTACCACGGTATTTTCTTCCGATGGTACGTACATCGGTGCTTTTCATTGCACCCGTACCTCTGAAGCTTCTGTTTTTAAGGAATATAAGGAAATTCCAGAGGATTCTTGCTACGATTTTAATGTTGTTAACATCCAGTTTTCATTATTCATGACATATAGTTCAAAAAGGTATCTCTCTTTTATTAAAAACACCGTCTGTCACAAATGAATGGTGAATATTACAAAAATAATTATATTTATAATACTTTTTGATCACATGCTTGACACGTGTCACGTATCCCATACAATAGGCCAAATGCAAACTAGTGAAATATATTCGGGCCATATACAATTTAAGGAAAAATGCTGATTAATATAAACAAGGCCAAAAAAAAACAATTCGGTGTCGGTTGTGTTAACAGTTTAGTGTTTGTGCCTAGGCTTCCCCCCAACTTCTTAAACGGCTCTGATGATCATAAATATCACAGTATACCGAGGTACAAAGTGTTTGCAGAAGATTGTATCCCTTGGCTCTGATGATCATAAATATCACAGTATACTGAGGTACAAAGTGTTTGCAGAAGATTGTATCCCTTGGCTCTGATGATCATAAATACCACAGTATACCGAGGTACAAAGTGTTTGCAGAAGATTGTATCCCTTGGTTCTGATGATCGTAAATATCACAGTATACCGAGGTACAAAGTGTTTGCAGAAGATTGTATCCCTTGGCTCTGATGATAATAAATACCACAGTATACTGAGATACAAAGTGTTTGCAGAAGATTGTATCCCTTGGCTCTGATGATCATAAATATCACAGTATACCGAGGTACAAAGTGTTTGCAGAAGATTGTATCCCTTGGCTCTGATGATCATAAATATCACAGTATACCGAGGTACAAAGTGTTTGCAGAAGATTGTATCCCTTGGCTCTGATGATCATAAATACCACAGTATACTGAGAAACAAAGTGTTTGCAGAAGATTGTATCCCTTGGCTCTGATGATCATAAATACCACAGTATATCGAGGTACAAAGTGTTTGCAGAAGATTGTATCCCTTGGCTCTGATGATCATAAATACCACAGTATATCGAGGTACAAAGTGTTTGCAGAAGATTGTATCCCTTGGCTCTGATGATCATAAATACCACAGTATACTGAGATACAAAGTGTTTGTTTGAGGAAGATTGCATCCCTTGCCTCTCTAAGAAGGATATTATCTCCACGCGCAAAAGATTTTATATCTACTGTGACTTATGTAATTCATGTTGTGAGGCGGACCTCGGTCAGTAATTGAAAGTAAAGGGCTATGTGATTACTTTGTTTGTACACAACAGTTTGCGCAGCTAATATTTTTGAAGGTACAGTCTATGTTGTATATGAAATGATAAAACAAAGACACGGTGTGGCTCCAACTGAACAAGATGTATTTTGCTCATCCCTGATTTAAAGGATAGCATAATGACTCTCGATTGTTTACCGAAGAGTCGTTGGATCTATCATCAGAAATATGGCCTGGAGTTTATTGAAGAATTCTTCTGATATTGATAGGTGCTTGTGGTAGTAAATAGTTTTAATGATGACTTTATGGTGACTTTAATATGTGAAGTTGTAATATGCACTGATTTATTATCCCATAATTATTCATTCATATAATAACATCAGCTATTCAATTTTAGTTCTGTTTTAGTTAATATCTGAGAAGAGGTATTTATGAAAATTATTCATTGGAATTACAAAGTGCTCATTGCGTTCTCATACTAGAATGGTGTTATGTGATTATTGTCAGTTCATTTAAGGACGGTTTGGATTATATCATCGTGATACATAAAAAATGTTGGCACATTAGCACATTCAAGAGGACTGGCATAATCTATACTTTTGGATTTGCGATCAAACATACTTGGGATTTAATTCACAATAATGGATGTTCATTTTAGATTTTCGCAATTTATTACAGTAAAATAAATTATGTCTTGAATTTTAAAAACGTTTGTAGTTTCGGCCCTTTTCCGTTATTTAGTTCAAGACCATATATGCGTAACACTATACACTATGCAAGATGTTATCCCTACACAATAACGAACATTGTATCCTTAGACACTAAGGAAAACTTATTCTCTCTATATTAAAGAAGTTTTAATATACACAATGAGCAAACTTGTAACATTACGCTAAGGAGATATTCCTCTCAACCATTAGGGAAGATTTTACCTTAGACACTTAGGAAGAGCACATCCCTTGACCTTGAGAAATATTCTATCCCGAGACAATAAGGAAGATTTTACCCCAAAACACTGAAAATGGTATTATATCTCAACACTAAGATATTACCCCTAGAAACAATAAGGAAGGTTCTTATCATCAGACATTAATGAAGATGCGCTTTAATTTGCCGACACTAAGTAAAATTGTATCCCTGCACATTAAGAAACTAGACACAAACGAAAGTTTTGGCCTAGACAATAAAAAACACTTTCCCTTACTCCATATTAAACATTTAACTCGCAGACATAAAGGACGATTTTATTCCTAGAAAAAAAGAACATTTCGTCTCCACAAAAAAGGAAAGCAATATCCGTGAACACTAAGGAAGATTTCGACGTACAGAATATATCATCCCCAAACAGTAAGGAAGAATGTATCCATACCCAATTATGAAGTCCTTATCCCTGGACATTAAAGAAGATTTTTTTCCACCGCACAATCAGGAAGATGTTGTCCCTACAAACTTCGGAAAACGTTACCACCCGACACAAAGAAAGACGCCATCTCTAGACAGTAAGAAGTTATCTCTAGACACAGAAGCCGATTTTATCTCTTGACACTTAAAGAAACAGTTTTCAACCATAAGGAGCAAATATGATTTTATTCGTAGACATTTCCGATGTTTTGATATTTATGCTATTAGACAGATGATATCCCTACATACTAAGGAAGATTGTATCTTTTAATAATAATAAAGATGTCATCCCTGTGCACAATGTAAAATTATATCCTTTGTCAATAAGAGAGATTTTATCGCTACACATCAGGAAGATTGTACCTGTATATAATAAGAAAGATGTCACTATGAACGATTTAATCCTTAGACCATTTTAAAAAGATATCCCAAGCAATATGGACAATTTTATACACAGACATTAAGGAACATTTTAAACATAAACCCTAAGGATAATTGTGTCACTAGACTCTAAGGAAGATTTTTTCCCTAAATCCCTAGTTAATAAAGACGAATATTTTATTCCCACATCATAACCCAAGAGAGTGAGGAAGCTTTAATAACTAGACAACGAGGAACATTGTATTCCCAAATATGAATGATGATTAAATCCCCAGACACCAAGACAGAATGTATCCCTGCACACTAAAGAAGATTTTATCGTTCTGTAGTAAGGAAGTATCCTTGCACATTATATCTACGCTCTGAGGAAGATTTTAAAACCATACACTTAGGAAAGTCTTTCCCTGGACATTAAGTAAGATTTTATCCCACCGCACAAAGGAAGATGTCCCTAGATACAAAGGACGACCTTTTGCACAGATACGAAGGACGATTTATCCGTAGATAATTTGGAATATTTTATCCCAAGAAAGGATGGAAACGTTTATCCCTACGCAACAAGGAGGAACGTTTGCTTTGATACATTTCAAGATTGTATCCCATACACACAAATGAATATTTGCTCTGCAAGATTTGTTCCCTAGACACTAAGTAGGATTTTATTCATTGACTCTAAGTAACAGTTTATTTCTGGACATTAAGAAAGATTTTATGGAATATTTTATCCCCAAAAAGAATGCAAACGTTTATCCCTACGCAACAAGGAGGAACATTTGCTTTGATACATTTCAAGATTGTATCCCATACACACAAATGAATATTTGCTCTGCAAGATTTGTTCCCTAGACACTAAGTAGGATTTTATTCATTGACTCTAAGTAACAGTTTATTTCTGGACATTAAGAAAGATTTTAGCCCAATACTAAGAAGGTTTTTGCCTTGGATAGTACAGAAGAGTATATCACTGGTTACTAAGGAAGAAATTTCCAGCTAAGACCTTGACGATATTGATTACATCCAAAACAATGCCATTACTTCTCTTAATAATTAGTTTGTAATTAGATTTCATCCACATCCATAAATATTAATCTTATCAAAGCCATGCACTGACAACATAAGCCTAATGGAACATAAGTCAGTCGAATGCCTACTGTAATTTTGATTCCGGTGTTTTTCTGGAAACTAGATAAGTATTTGTCGCCATTGCCTTGGAAACAATCATTATCTATATTGATTTCCCACCACCATTTGTGTAAACCGGTCGCTTGGTACAATCAGAATGATATTAAGGCTCTTATTTAAAACTTGTCTTACCAGCCTAAAGCCGAATCCATATTTCATGTTATTGACACGTTAATATAGGACTTCAATCTATAAAGGCATCAACACTTAAAGAAGGTAAAATTTCGTCCTGCAGGGGTACATGATAACAATGTTTATGGTTGCAAAATTTTTATATATTTTATTAAATATCAATTTTTCATAAGACTTCAATATTATAGATTTGTTTTGACAGTACGAGATATACCCATCTAATGATATTAACTTATGAGTCTCTCTTTCACCATATTCGTAGCAATGAGCAGTATATGAAACGCATACCTAAATATTGTATTTATTGCCAGTGGAATTCATTTTTAACTCTGAGTTCAGATTAAAAGTTTGCGCTTGAAATTTGTTCTCTATATAACCTCCATATCTCTGCTTTTCGATACATACCTTAAAGAGAAAACATTTAATTTGAAGCAGTGATAAAACAATAACCTATCATGATGCTGATATTGGCATGCAATAATTCAGATGCATACGTTCGTCTGCCAAGATCTTTCACCTACTAATCAAATTGAAAGCACATTACCTCCGACTTGATCATCTTCATTCTATGATTATAGACATAACTTCATAATCATGGACAGGTCTCAAAGTGGTTATGCCATGACAAAACCCTTTCCGATACACACACACACACACACACACACATATATATATATATATATATATATATATATATATATATATATATATATATATATATATATATATATGTGTGTCTATATATATATGTGTGTGTGTGTGTGTGTGTGTGTGTGAGAGAGAGAGAGAGTCTGTGTGTGTGTATTTGTGTGTGACTTTATCTTTATAATCTATGCTCAAAATTATGTCACATTGATGTTAGACGTTAAACATAATTTAAGTATTATTCTGATAAATAATTGTTTTGTCCGCGAATACAATGAGTGACAGAAGAACATTTTATTTGAAACAAATCATACTTCATAGATAAAATGCACTAAAGATATAACAAAAGTAATTGGCGTACGTTTCTTTTAAAATTTTAAGAATGTATTGTTAGGACCAAAGCATATATATCTCTACATTGTAAAATGCATACTAACATTTCAAGATGAGGGAATGTACGGATCAGTTAATTTTTTTTTTAATCTTGAACATTCGATTTGTCTTTCTTAGATCTTTAAAATGTCTAGAACATTGATGTTTACATTTCATTAAATAAATAAACGATCTCAAATGGCTAAACTTAATGCTGAATTTTCAAAACGAAGTTAATGATTTCCAGTTTTTGCTAGCCTTGGCAAGTTAAATGTGGAAAGTTTTTAAGGAGTTTCATAAATTTAATATAAAATCTTTGTCCATTTGAGATTATATTTATCGCATATTTTTTGTTTATTTCTATTTTAGTGATTAGAACAAAGGACAAATGAGTTATGGCACAGCATTTAATTCTGGCTTAGACGGTGCAACGTTCAGTTCTTGCAAGTGAAACATTGTTTCAGACCTGATTTGAATCAGTAATACACAGCTCGATAACCATTAACATTTAAAGTTTATTATTGTCACACAAATTTTAGTTTAAAGATCGACTCTCCTTCCAAAATAGTATAGTATTTGACTCGGACAACATCGTTTTTCAACGCAGGATATCTGTTGAAAATTCTACTGTGATGTTACATAGTTGACTCAGGTCAGGATAACGCGCCGTATGTATGTATTTTCATGAGACTGTTTATAACTTTTGCTCCTGAAATTATGTCGATTCCACTACCACAATCTTGACTATTGCGGAGAAAATATACCATTCCATTTGATGGATATTTGTGTGAGTAGATGTTTAATAAATCGATCTAAATGTAGACTATATGTTTTGCGGAGTATAATGGTTCTATATTTAATGGGTTTTTTAAGTTTTGTTTTTAATTTGCTATAACAAGATAGTTACATTATTTGATTTGGAATAAATTCCTGATTAGAAATATTCTGTCATTTGGGAGACCAGCACTTTTCGACATTCCTTTCATTCTAGAGGTAAGTTTATTCTCTCTTTGATTGATATTTAAACCATGCTTTTCCGGCGGATGGGGTTGTAGATTAAACCAAGCTTTCCCTGGGTATGGGGTTTAACATCTATTCCTCATTCTGAGAATTCTCCCGAGGCTATGTTAACTACTCTCCGACACAGGTAAACACTACTGTGTGTTTTTGTGATTCTTTGCCATTTGTCTTCCCAGTTGGGCTACTGATTGGAAAGACGGCAGACATATTGTTGAAAGTAGTAATAAAATAAGTGTTAAAAAGATGCAGAAGGAAGACTTGCATCGTCAAAGCCAGAGAATAATGCGACTGCTGCACAAGAATATAATTCTAAAATTCGCTCACTTGGACCGATCGGCTTTATTCAAAATAATATGTAGACAGGTTGACATATCGTATAGATTAATTATCATACAATACAAGCAAAGTGTACAAAATAATGGAAAAACCAAGCACTATATTTGTCACGCGTAGGAGACAAGCTGTCGGTAGAGGCAGTACGATGGGTACAGAAAGAAGGGTATGAATGTAAGCGGACCATTCTTTAGCCACCGTATTCTCATTGGTATTCTGAGTTTCTCTCCAGTCTCAGAATTCCAAAGGAATTGTAAAGATTGCTAGCTACTCCGATCATGGAATATATGAACATAATTTAAATTGATAACTTGCCAAGCAAATAGTTTTGGTTATGGGAAAATTTGATACGTTGAAGCATAAATTTAAAAAAATAAATAGCCTCTTGTGCTATATAGGAAAATATTGTCTAGTAAATGCGCCAACAAAGGAGATGGCACTTTGCCAAGAGAATTTAATCAAAGTCTTTATTTCAAATATATAAATTATTGTTTCATTTGATTTAGAGTCTAATGCATTCAAATCAAAATTATATATCAAGTTGTTTCAATTTCAGATATGATATTTTATCGGAGTTATTACTCAGAAGCAGCTGCGAAAGAGAAATGACCTAGAACAAAATGGAGAATTTAGAAAAAAAGACGCTAATATTGCAGTGTAGGATTCTTATATTATGTCTTTGAATTATTGATTTTCCAGAAGGAAGGGTAATGAACTCAAGGACGTAACAGTAACACATAAAATACTATTTAATTGAGCAAAATGTGATTGCAAGGAATAAATAAAGACTGAACGTAGAAGTGCAAAGCTCCATAAATTTACACAGCGTGTGTTTACGTTCTGATAATTGCTAACGGATAATAATCTCATTTATTTTTAGATCATATTCAGCTAATTCTGATATTAGAGAACTTTAATCAGCGTTTCATTCTTAGACGTTATGCCTTTTATCAAACCTTCCATATAATTATATAATCACTTTCATTTATATTTGAGATTTTATATTGGTCTACATTATCTTTTGAGGTATGTTATTTATAATCATATAAAGTATTCAAAATAAGTATCCATGTATGGATGACAGAACAATATGGCAATGTTGTATGCTATTTAGATACCTTAATGTTTCTTCCCAGGTCTAACTGTTAGCCGGTTTCCTGAAAGACAAAATAATAGTTTGGGAAAGTTGATGCTCATTCGCCTTGCAAACATTTCTCTGCTAATTGTTAACTTTTATTACTGCCTTAAGTGGTTAGATTACACCCTGTTAAATGACACTAGAAGGTGAAAATTGACTTGTATGTTCAAGAAATTTATTCTTAATAGAGAAAGATTAATAACTTGACGAAATCGATTCCAGATCAAGCTCGTGTTCATAAAGCAAAATAATTGCATGCAATTACGGCAAAAGATTATTCGGAGAAGTGCTCTCTGTGATCTATTTTTCTCTTTGTTCATCATATCTAATATCTCCACTAAGAGATATAATCAGACTTAAAAATTACTTTATGCTCTAATGAAATTAAAGGAAACATTATTTAAGTTATGGGCATTACATTACAGACAAAAGAGTAACTAATAGGAAAAGCAGGATGGGATGGAAGCAACAGGCAGACTCCATCGGGAATGAGTGCAGACTATATTCCATTACAGATTCATTTCCAAAAGCAATAGTAAGGTGGAGGCACTTGCCAATAATGATGATGCGTCTACTATTTACTGAATAATTTGTGATCAGATAAGTGGATAGACAAAGTGATAATGCATTACGTTGAACAATCAGGAAGCAAGGAGTTCATTTCTTATGAAAATGTCTCAATTTCTTATCTTCATTTATTTCCTTTTTAGGACATACGCTGACTACTTTTCTATCGGGTTTTATACATAATGTTCAGTTTGGGGTTTATTTACCGATATTAATATAATTCTTGTGCACTTTGTTGATTTAAAATATATGATATAGTTTAATAAATGCACTTTTCCTTCCTTGGATACTGAATATCAAAAATCTGCATATGCAATTCAAGTTTTATTGATTGTATTTGATGGAATCGTGATGTTTTATGAAAGAAAACACATTCCAATATCAGTTAACGCAAGCTATGTTGGATTGTTGCTGGTCTCCAAAGAATTAATGAGCAAAATATTTAGTTTGAATAATGTTGATACAATACTTTTGTCTACCAGTAATATATTTTTATTCGATATCTGACTAAAATGCTTGCCACTTGGATTCTTCTCCGTGAAGCTAGAAATTTCAGTAGCTTCTAAAATTATTGACCTTCAAATGCCATATGCACAATGATCCTTCAACTGTATATAATTTGAAGAAACATCATGGTGGGTAAGAAAAAACTGGATTTGTGATTACAGTTATCGACACTAAATATGCGCATGCATGTATTTTGGTAGTTAAGTTTGTAAATAGGTAATTTAAATCACATCAAACAATATTTACTATGTATTGCAAATACGTTATGCTATTCCATTAAGAGAAAAAAAATACCTGGATAAAAGAGAGTATGCGAAAGGCCACATTTTACATACCGTAGTCTGCTACAAAATGCGTGTATGTGTTTGAGAGGGGGAGAGGGAGAGAGAAGGAGTTAGTAAGGTGGGCGGCGAACTAGTTTTAAATGCATGTGCTTGCTCTTTTGATGCAGACAAAAGTAACACTCATGAAAACTAAACAATTCACAGAGCAGTATATTGGAATTCACCATAATATTACATAAGGCTTCATTGCCTGCTAGTATTTCAGTAAATACATATGCTTATCATGGTCCAGTTCATGCTTGTTGGTATTTCAATAAATACCGATAAATATTTATGCTGAATTATGGTCTATTTCACGACAGTATTACCTAAGGCCTGTATGATTGGTGTTATTTCAATATATACCTATAAATACCTTTGCTGAGTCATGGAGCATTTCATGACAGTGTTACATAAAGCTCTAATGCTTGGTGATATTTCAATAAAAAACCTATACTGAATTATGGTTTATTTCCGGTTTCAATAAAACTCTACGCTGAATTATAGTCCATTTAGGGCTTTATTACTGATCGTAATATCTCACAAAATACTTGAACAAGCCAGATAAGGAAACTTACTCCAAAAGAGCCAGAAAGAACGAACCAAGGGTCAGGTGATGCAGTTTTCTTCTCTTCTGTGTTCTAGTTACAACTACAATTCTGTTATTACCACTTGCATTTTATCAATTTATTTTTACGGTATGTTGTCTTCGATTATGTAATGCAAATATGTTATGTTTTTTTTTCATTAAGAGAGAAAATTTGCGCTGTCAAATTAGAAAACTTGAAACGTGCTTCATTGTTTGCGAGTGTTGTTGGAGATGGAAGATTAAATTTTAAGGAATGGTTTTTGATGGTTCGTTTATGTAAATTTCATTGATGCATATAAGATGTCTTGCCGACCAGAAACATCATGAATAAATACATAATATATTAACATCTATTATTGCCGGATTTTTTTTATTGCATTTAAAGCTGTATGTATATATCGTTAAATTCAAGCCAACATAAATTTTTCATCAATAAATTTAAATTGGAAATGGAAAGCACGAATCGTATTTGTTAAACCGCTATTTGTAACTCGCTTTTTTCTCAAACGTTGATATTTGTTCTTTATCTTAATTAAATGTTTCAGAACTAATGCATAGAAAGATACACGTTGCTATTTTCGCTATTTGGTTTGAATTTCTTATTGATATTACTGAAACGATCTCTAAAGCTTTCATGTAAGATTCTAATAAGTGTTTTTGTTGTTTGAGTGCCTAATCTGTCAACATACACTTCTAACAATTAAGGATGCTCTATACAGGCTTTTTTCCACTCTCACTAATTGCACATCCAAACAAATTCATTGCTGCATAACGAAATTATATCAGAAGAAGATCTACCAGAACTTAGCAACCGATATTCATTCTAACAGAATATTAGTTAATTGATTTATAAGAAGCTTTCAAACGGTAACTAAACTTCATCATATTAGGATGTCAGACAAAGTTAATTATACCTGATCATCAAAGGAATGACTGATTATTCGCGTAACAAAAATAAATATTCAGGGACAAGATACACTGCAACCTGACCCAGTTTGTCTGCGCTAATGCAATCTGTCAACGGTCAACAAAGTCGTATTGCCAGAGAGATCTTATGTTTTGTAGCATCTAAAATACACCTTACTATATCAATCACTGTCTTTAGGCGCAAATGTGATTCAGTCTGCTTTAAATCATTTCGCACTACATTTCCTTACATATGCTTTCTTGTTTCAGTCAACATATACATGCAACGCATGGATCTACATTGCTAACTTTTTTTTGACATCTGTATCTCTTTTGTTTGAAATAACAAACCAGAATGTTTTCTTGTTTAAAAATATGTACAAACGGAAGCAATTAACACATTCAGCAGTGTATTTTCTTTTACATGGTGTAATTTGTTTGGAATAGCGATAATTCAACATAAATAATGTAGCAACAATAATTCGTGTCTTATATTGACTGAACCTCTTTTCTGCATCAATTAAATAATCGAAGGTATACTTTAGAGAAAAATAAGTTGCATATTGTAAAGCATTGTTTAGATTGTAGCCAATTGTATATAAGGCTATGTTCCCATACAAGTGAACTACAAATTGAAAATGGATAAAAATTTGCGTGTATGTGTTTGATTTAAATGTTTTAACGTAGCTTTAAAACAAATTCAGTCATATTGCTACGATATCTGCAGTGTGACAGTTTATAGTGATGTCCAGCATTGGGGAATCATGCCTCAGACATGCGACATGATGTCCCATCTAGTCATATTTTCCTGACACCACGTCGACCAGTCATAACACTGCCCTCTTAATGCTGAGCGCCAAGCGAAGTAGCTGTAAGTACCTTTTTTTAAAAGTCTTTGGCATGACTCGGCCAGGACTTGAAACCGCTACTTCCGAGGCAGATGCTCTAACCACGGGATCGGTCGAAAAAGGTGTGCCAGTGCAACTTCTTTTACAATACCTTATTGCCAACATGGGCGAAAAATGATCCAATTCCTACAGAGAATTGATATTACCACGAGTATGTTCGTAAGTTTCACTTCCCGACTGTGGTGGTTTACATGTCAAAGGAATGTCGGTAAATCAAAAAGACTGTTGCGTATAATGCTGCCTTGGGGAAAACAGACTTCTTCATATCCGGACGATTCAGTCGGAAATCTACTCCTGTTCAGAAATATTGAAATTAGAGAAGGTCATAAATTGTTGCTTCCGAATTGAATTTCAGGCGGATATCAAGCTGGAATGCTCTGGAAATGTATCGCAAGTGGACAAGTTATGTAGCTGTAACAGAATACTCCTCAGAGTAAACGTAATTGCAGTTTGTATATTACGAGTGAATTACTGGACAGAAACTCGTATTGCTGTTCCGATGATACATGGTTTACATCTTTTGGATATTTTACACTATTGTCTCTTCATACATTTTATTGTTAAATATACATTGCTATTAAAAACTATGAAATAGCCCATAGATTTTAGATACATATGAGACACGTAAAATAAGACAAATACAATTATAGGCCAATACAAAGACAGTAGAAAAAAATTATCATTCAAATCACATAAAAAACTAATGTTAGACCTTTATGTTCTGCGTTGCATGTTAGACTACAATCCAAATTGTTTGCTTTGAACATGACAACTAAAAATTATAACCTATCCAAACTATGTTATCCCTATCAGTTTTGTTATAAAAAGAAACAAAAAATCAACAAAATAACATACAATCTGCTATTTTAATAGAAAACAGTCAGCCATAAGAATACTCTTATCCACTTTCAGGTCATGATTTTGTGTGCAAATAAAAATAATGGACCACCGTGGTTTCCAATTATCAGCCCCCTTTTCTCCAATATTACCGAACATTAACAATTTAAATGGGCCACAAACCACGTCCTGCAAAATTTTATTGTAAATGAAGGATATGTATTAGTTTGTGTATATAATCTATCCTGACTATATTTTTGCACCTATTGTATTTGCACAAACATTTTATAACAAATACTATCCTTTATTCCGATATCAAACGGAAAGAACCTGCCACCAAGTTGTTATCTCCTTTCCATACAATCAGGATGTGACGTCATTTGAGGAGATGAACGTAAATGAGTCATATTCATATTCAGTGTCAAGTAGAAACAAGATTGTTCAATGCGCAGCTCTTCAGTGTGAATAATAGCAGTTCCGGAGAGAAGATTATTTTTTCTTTACATTTCCAAAGAACTCTAATGGACATATTTACGGGGAAACAAATTAATGAGAGAAGTCTTTATGCCAACTCAGTACACCAAGTTGTGCCAGAGACATTTCGATCCTGAATTTGTCTCAAAAGACATGAGACTAGCGCCAAGTATTGGGCTTTAGCCAAAACATTTGCGTTTGAAACCTGATGCAGTGCTGATTTTGTTTTTAGTTTTCTATTCCTTCAAACAGGCAGAAGACGGGATGAATTCCAGCGAGTCGTAGTCGACAGAGGTTAGAGAGCAGAGCTATACAGAAGAGGAGAAAGCTTGAGGTAATAAGCAATTTGTTTGAATGGAGACTTGCTTCCCATATATGTACATGACGACGTGACAAGAAACTCGATCAAGTAAGGCTAGTTAATTTGTTGTACAGTTATATTACAGTTTAGAGTATATGAGTAGCCTACCCATCTCTAATTGATATAGTGGGTATTTGATAACTCAAGACAGTATGTTCTTAATAAATGAGTTTTATTAAATACTATTAAATCGTCATTTATTAAAATTAACAATGCTTTTATAACTTTCACTTGGATATATTAAAACAAACTTTACAAGATACTAAATACAGAATAAATCACACACACACACAGAACAGACAATACTGTAGCATTTTATCTATTTATCATTCATCAATATCAGCAAACAGTATGCAATAAATCATTGACTGTGTTCAATTTACATTTTTTATTGGCAGCACGGCTCACAGGCAGATATAAAAATTGTCCATGGAAGATTGCTGCTCAAAGATATACAGAAGATGTCACCTGCAGAAGAAACATCCAGTGTAGAGTCTTTTTACAATACCATTTGATTTGTTGTCCCTAAATTAAGACATAATTTTATGATCCGATGAAAGCAATGTAAATAATTCTAGTTTCATATTGTTTTTATTTCAAGATCTAATATCACTTTTTGAAATATATATGTATTTGCTATCAAGCTGTCTGATATGAAATTAAAATTATTTGGACCCTATAATATAAAGGTGACAGTAAGATAATATTGTACATCTGACTGGAAACATTTTATTACGGTTAAGGATTATCATTTTTGTATTTCAAGACTGTTTCTCCACATAAAACTTTCATGAAAATTCATCAAGAGATCCAGCTCTTTTCCCAAGGCTAGAAAGTGTGATCCAATAGTGAAGAAGCTAAGGTCTAACAGAATTATGGTAAGCAATATAACATAGGTTAAATCATGTTGAAATTTGTTCTTAATAATTCTGAACAATTGGCAATACGACATTGAATATTGACCCGAACGAAAATGCATAATTGAACAACCTGTATAAATACATAAACTAGAATCAGTTATTTTATGTAAATTCTGTTTTGAAAGTGTTTTTCTTTCAAGAAAGAAGCAGAAAAATTATAACTTATACGAAGTATTTAGATAACTTCTCTCTTTGGAAGAATTTTCTTTTATATTCCATATAAAAATTTATGATACTGCTTGCTGGCTATATGAATGTAATAAAACTCATATTTTCAGATTATGTCCAAATATTAGCGAGGATTTTGTAATACGACTAGAATTTTACAGCACATGAACGAATTGAAATATTCACCATCAGCTATAGCCTCTTCATACATAAAGAATTTGGTTCTAGATAAGGACACAATAATACAGGTAAACCGTCAACATTTCAATACCTAAAAGAGTAATTTGAGACAATAAAGTTTAGAACCTAAGTAGCTTCTGATTTATATTTCTTGCTATTATACACATGTATTCACACACATTTCTAGGAATGTCATAAGTGATTACGATTCATCTGTCAGCTGCGAGGATACTTGAATCATGTGTAGGTGTCAGATGGGTAGGTCCTGCGAATCGTGCTCACCACATATGATGGTAATATCTTTATATTTCTTTTACCAAGCATCTTCCACTCCAGCTGACAAATCGTCTATATGCTATGACAGGACAAAATACAATTTACTGAATAGTATATTTATTACACCTAATTTCACACCAATCCAATCTCTGTATACAATGTATCTATTGCATATCGGTTTATGGTGCCTTTGAGGAGGTTGGGGTGTAACATGTTGTATGCTCTCTTTCTATCTCTCACAAACATACACACACACACAAACACAATTCAGCTCAATTGGTCCTAAATTTGTTATATTCATTTGCAGATCACTAAATTTGTCATTATGCAACGAAAGATAATGTACTGAATTATATCATCAAACAGATAAAGAAAAATACAAATTCTTTTTTTTGATAAACTAGCGCGTGATCCAGCTAAGATGTTTTGTTCTTGTATTGCTAAATTTCTATAGACGAATTTTGCAAAGCGTATAAAAAATAACAGATGGATTAACATCAACAAAGAATTATACCACTCGGCCCCTTTAGGACCCCAAATCTAAAAAAAAATATACAAATTTAAATAATTGGAAACAAAAAAGGAAAATGTTCTAAGTTAAAAGAATTGTTAACGTAAGAAACGAAATAAACATTACACACACTCAATTACAGATTTACGTACAGAAAGACGATAGCCTATGACAGATATAAATCATTCTCTTATAATTGTTTAAAATATGAAATTGAGGATAGCAATTCAATTTAGCTATGCTTTAGATAAATTTAATTTGCATTGAGTGTTAGCTTTTGTTATGTATGCCTGACTAATATCATGTTTAACAATGTAAATAACATTCTTGGCTAATTTTGTGTATGACTGTAGATTATAAATTTAAAATTATTATTATTTGTGGGTAAACATTTTTACTTGGTCAGCATATACATGACTGAAATTCATTTAGAACACCAATTGAATTCATTCGTAACACCAATGGAATTCATTCAGAATAGCGGTACTTGTGGACGTGTGATATGACTTTTATGACTATTTATTTCCCTAGAATAAAAAGTGAGTATCTAGAAAAGAACTTACAATAAAAGGGAATTGAATTCCCGAATAGTTTCGGTTTCACTAAAGTTACTAATTTTCGGTTTCACTAAAGTTGCCAATTTGCGCTCTTTCTGTTACTTTATTTAGATCGATATAGTCGTAACATAGGCTATATATATATATATATATATATATATATATATATATATATATATATATATATATATATATATATATATAACCATACTGAGTATGGGGGAAATAAAAAAAAAAACGGTAGCTGGAATGTACAAAACATACAGAAATTTTAAAAAGCAACAATTTGATGAAGGGAAATAATTTTGCATTATAAATATTTAAGATTTATTGTAATAAGAAACTACTAAACATGTTTCTATTTATTCAGATAAAATGACCTTCGTTAAAGAATATTTAATATGGCTTTGAAGACAACAGTTTGGAAGTGTTTGCTGAAAACGGAGCTTGGAAATGGGTATGGGTACATATAAAACTCTTATTAATGGAAACATGTAAGTGTATTTGTTTTTTGTGTTTGTTTTTGTGTGTGTGCGTGATTTAGACTTTTAGCGTAGCTTTAACGTCTCTACGACGTTTGTGGTGTGGCAGTTTATAATGGGGCATCATACTGTTCTAATACTTATGCCACCGGCGCTATCATGAAAGCAAGTAATAGCGACCATAAAACAATGTATTTAAATCCTATGGAGTCTAACCACTCAAAAAGAGAGATATAGGGTATGAATTAACTTATTTTGTTCTTGAAGGACTGATACTTTTCAAGCACTGAAATATAAAATATGTCTATTTTGGATATAGACTTTCAACATGTATTTCAGAGAGATGTTCTTTCTAATATCATCGATGAAATATTTAAAATATATTTACTTTGGGTAACCCTGCTGTGAATAAAACTATGGAGCGTGCTTGCTGTCGTGGAATGTCAATCCAATCCGATATTGTAATTATACTGATGACCCAAATCAGGGTAGTAGCAGCACTTTGTTCGTTTTCTAACTCCCCGTGTATTTCAGATACCGAACCAAATGATTTCCCATTGAGCCTAACACTGGTTGTTGTAAAACTGTTTTATGGGCAGTAGTGATTTTTTTGTCGAATAACTTCAATGGGTTAAAATCCAATCACGCGTGTAAATTCATTGTTCAGTACTTTAATGTTTGGACGAAATTCCTCTACGAGCTAAGATTGCTCTCGAGTGTGAGCACTTCGGGTATGATTCAACAAAACTTTATGCTCGCATTGATGCCCAATTATTATTCCGCAAGTGTACATTTGAACAATTCCACAATAGCCCGAAGAAAATTTGTATTAACATATCCACACAATAGCCCGATGACAATATATACTAACATATCGAAAATACGCCAGCTTGTTATCACGATCTTGTTTCGGACGCAAATAATCGTGTCGTGTAAGGCGATGTAATGCTTGAAAATCAAGACAACCCTGTGAGAATATTTTGCCGAAACTGACACAAAACAGAAGCGTGTTCAATTGCAGCACAGTGATAAGTGCACATCCCTAACGTGAACCGGACCAACCGCAACGTGTATTTTGATGCGCAAGCAAACATTTTTTGATGAGTTTCTGAATATCATTTCTGAGGTCACACATGATGCTGAAATCTTTACTTTTTAATTGACCGAAACTTACAGTGCATTTCGAGAAATACCGTGCAGCTTTGGATAAAGCAATTAAACAGCTTTACTATACATATACTGTGATGAAATAGAACAGTCATACTTAAGCAAAGGCAAATGACTGATGTCACAACATGATAGGATCAGAAGAAAACTGGGATTCTATTTTCAGAGCAAACAAAGCTATTGAATATTTGCCAGAGCAGATGGAGAAAGTCCAAGAAGGCTTATATAAAGCGAGAGGTGATATGGAAGACATAAGTGTCATTGCAAAAGACACCCATCTACTCGATCAAGACGATAGAAAGGTCTTTGTGAATTCTCCACCACCACTGCCACCTATGTATAGCTCGGTAATGAAAATCGTATGAAGAAATTATGTTAAAAGCAGAGGACGTAAGAAAATTAAAAAGTGGTTCACTTTTTAACAAGTCCGCTTGTGCCTGGGCATTCGTACGAACTCGAAATAATCCTAAATTATGGCCAAACATAAAGTTCCACATTTGGAATTTTCGTTAGTTCAAACACTTGTTCTTACGCGAGCAAAATATATAGAAGAACTGAAGACGCAAGAAAATTATAATAGTTCACGTAAACATCCAACAACATTGACGTTGACTGCTACTGAAATAATGTAGGGATATATTCCTTTCTCTGACTAGTAACATCACCTAAATGATGTCTGTTTAAAACACACTCCGGATTATTTGTTTCCAGATGGTGCAATGTTATATAATATTTAATATTTTAAAAATGGCAACTTGGGTGCACCTCTGCATAATGACGGGAGCACGTGTGTCAAGGTCATAAATGGACCCAGTCTCCCTTGTACATAAATTTGGACGGAACACCCGTATTAAAGGCCATATTTACCATATGTGATTTTATGGATATGTAATAAAATGTATACCTAATATAGTGAAAGATCTTGGCCTAGAATGACGAACATTCTGGAGATTTTAGTTTTTCTTTTGTCTTACATTCCATCTGTTCCTCTTTACGTCCACATCATGCCCTAAACGACCAGGTTTATTTTTTTTAACTCAGACAATTTATTACTCTACGTGATGGCGACTACCAAGAAATGTTTTGAGTCACTGCTTAAAAATGTCAAACTTTCCTGGGAAAGCAGCCTTCAATATTACGATTTGTGTTGTCGTGTGGACATACGTAGATATTTACTTTTGGACTTTTTTCGCTATTATCTTTAATAGTAGGCAGTTAATTCATATGATTACATGTTTTCAAGTGCAGAAATGAAACAGCATATTTGAGAGTGCAACACGATTAATAAAAATTACAAACCTGGTTATTATAATCGTATTGAACGTACCTGTATCAATTTTAAGAGTATTAATCAGGATCATAACTGTACTGATAACAACGAGCGTGACCTTATATAAATAAACTAAATGGATATGAACGACCATGAAAAATATCTTTTAAATAATTGAATAATTTAAAGGAAGAAAACTGGTATTGTGAATGTGGGGGAGAGAAAGGTATGCAAGATAATTGGCCTTTTGATTATTGTTGATGCTCAAACATGATACGGATGAATATATTCACGTGATATAGAATATAAGGTATAATCGATGCATGTGCTAAGACAGTTTGCACTTGATTGCTTTTCGAATTAAATCGTAATTATAATTTGATAGTTCTGACAAGTTTTTATATTTCAAAAGATAAATACTATATGCATGTTATGCAAATATATTAGTAAATTATTTAAACCAGACGACAAGCAAGAAGACTATGGAAAAGGAGATAAGGAAGAGAAAAGTCATTGAGAAATAAAGAAATAGTTTGCATTACAAAATTTCAAGACATAATATTAATATTTCAAAACAATTAAGGGATAATGCATAAACAAACATTATCACATACAAAACAAATTCATATTCGCATATATATATATATATATATATATATATATATATATATATATATATATATATATATATATATATATATATTTATATATATATATATATATATATATATATATATATATATATATATATATATATATATATATATATATATATATATATATATATATATAATGAAAACAGGTTTCCTGAACTTTGGATGAATGTAATGAAAACTGAATTAGACTTTTAAATATCTTTATCTTTCTGTATCACTTTTTATTCTTGAGTGGAACTGCAATATCCCGCGCTTAAAAATAGTGCAGTTTTTTTTGCTCATGTTGAAAATTAAATCCTTCTGAATATAATCTGATCGCATTTAAAATACCGTCATATCTTGTAATCCGGAGTGCAACATTGTATGAATTGCACAATCAATCGTATTATAAGTATGAACCTCGTTTATCTAATAAATGATATATACATTGTACCCACGTCGTCGAGAGATACGTTCAGAATACAACTGGTCTGCAGTTCATAGTTATATTTGTATTTTTATATACATACAAACTCCGGTGAAATTTCAAGGAAGTTTCTCTCTTTTTCTATTGACATAAGTCCTGCTCGTGATAAGAGAAAATCAGTCCAAGCAATTTTGTTTATGTTTTGTGTAATCTTGACATTTGCAAATTATTAAATTGAAAAAACAAATGCTTAATACGAAAGGTTACATTTTTCAAGATAATAGTTTATTAATTTTGCCATTCAGAATGATTAGTCACATATAATTTAAAAAAAAAACACTTGCTGTTCGATTTGATAACATTAAGAATAGATGTGTCAATTTAGTTAAGGGCAATGATTTCTGAACAACACTTTTTCCATTAATGTCAATTTTCTTCTATCCCAGTTTGTTTTGAAAATTCATATCTAAAATGTCTTCTGTATTTACATATAAATCAATTTCTAATAGAGAGAAATTTGTAACTCAATCAAATTCTAAATATGTACATATCTGTGTCTGTGAATTATTTAATGCAATTATTTTGTATAACTTTATTTTGTTGTTATTCACCTTTAGTCCCGACATAGATGCAAACCCGTCTAATGTTTCTTCTGATCCAAGCAAAGTATTCGACAATCAATTTAATAGAAAGAATCTGTAATGCATATTGAGCCAGTTTGTTTTAATATCTGTTTGTATATATATATATATATATATATATATATATATATATATATATATATATATATATATATTTATATTTATATGTATATGTATATTTATATTTATATATATATATATATATATATATATATATATATATATATATATATATATATATATATATATATATATATATATATATATATATATATCATGATTGTTCCGAACCATAATTCCTAAAATTTTTGCTACTAAAAAGCCATATAGGGAGAGTGGAAACCCTATTGACGACAATAATGTCCACTATAAAATCTGATCCAAATCCATTCTGATTCACACATACTTTTGCATTTCTGTAGAGTATATGTATCCAATATTTAGTTTATTCACCAACATTTTTGAAATAAAGTACGTCATGTATAAAACAGAAGGAGATAGAGCCTAAGGCTTTTTCAAAATCAGCCTGCACAGGTATGCCATTCACATTATTCTCTTATGTAAAGGGTATATTTTCATATATCAGTCTGACAACCTCCCCCATATACCTACCTTTCATAGAAACCTTTCTGACTTTTGTCTATTAATTTTGTTTTATTCTGTTGTCTATAACTGATGAGCATTTTTTACACAAAGTAATAGGTCTCCAATTATTCTAATATTGCCTATATATATATATATATATATATATATATATATATATATATATATATATATATATATATATATATATATATATATATATATATATATATATATATATATATATATATATATATATTCTTTTGGCAATATGTGATAATTTCCTCCTTGTTTGTTACAATTAGAGTCCCATTTTAATCCATGATTTATTGATTTCATTAAAATCTGTCCCGATTCTTACCAGAAAAATTTATAAAAATAAATATTGAATCCATCACTTCCTGGGCTTTTAGTATTAAGCATGTTCTTTGAGCATTCTGAAGATTTGAAAATTGAGACTTTGATCGGTGCTTATTAAGACCTAGTTCCAGACACAGTTTTTATAATGGTATCCAATTCTTTAGTGGTCAGCGATGGCTTAAAATTTTAAAAAATAATTAAATGTGCCACTTTGAGGTCTTCTTTACTATTTCGGATTATATAATCGCCCAAAGAATTAAAATTTAACCAAAGTATGTATAAGTCAATTATCAGAGGTGAATCATCGCATACGTGCTGAAAAACTATTTGCGAGATCATTCTAAACCAGCAGGGACTAAAACTATATGTAACACGAAGTTTGATATTAATATTTGTAAAGCTATGTGGTAGAGAGCAAGAAGTTTGGTTAATTTCAAGGTACCCATGACTCAGTCGTCAGTCGAAGCTTTGAATACAATACAACTGAATAAATAATAATAATAAATCAAAGTAAGTCGTAAATATATACTTTACACTAAGATTTCTTCGAAAGTACAGTCCATATTATTGCTGAAATATTGAGAGAATTGGTCAATAGATCATTTGATACTGACTATTACCCTAATTCCAAGACAACTGATGTATAAAACTACGACGCCAATGACTCTGCAAGCTACAGCAGTATAATTCAGTTATGCATATGCAATTAGTGCTGAGGAAAATAACAATTTGACGTCATATATTAACCAACAAAACAGATATTGTCCATAGTGTTTACTTTATAATTAAAAAAATGTCATTTCTTGAATTAAAAAATATGAACAAGCTAAAACTGAATTGAATTTGGTAATTGACCCAAAACATAAACACAAACAATTAGGGAACCATTAATAACCCTAAAGCAGGAGAAATGTCTAAGACAAATGTTCAGAATACAGCATAAGTGTCTTGAATATAATTTTGAATTACAAGAACAAGTAATGTAGTTAAGCAAGTCAGGCTAACTTTCTTGTGACTGAAAATATATTTAAAGCATTGAAGTTGAAGATGTTGCTGCAGAATTATTTGTACAACTATATATTTTGTTTTATATTATATATGATAAAAGTAAACTGGGTTTAGTTGCAGAGTACAGAGTTGACCAGGATTACTTTTGTTCAATTACTAAAGCACGAAGAAAGCGCGAGCATTGATTGGGGTGGGACGAATTCTCTGCCCACAGATTTAGCCACATAACCTATTTTCATTATCTCTATATCTTGACAGGAGAGATAACCCCTACTATGAAAGTGTCCACTTTAAAGAATCACTCGTCAGCAGAAGACAAAAGATTTTTTTTCATATCTTGAACCGTTTGAAGTTTATTCAAACATTTTTTAGAACGTTAGAGCTATACCACATAATATGACATGTTGTCTAATAAACTACAAATTGTGCAATGTTGTATATTAACAGTGAAGTTGAATCCAGTCATGTTCTACACATTAAATGACGAGTAAAGTTTGAGGTCTTACAATCGATTATGCCTGTCGTGGGCAGATTCATGTGCAAACATAGTTCGTACGAAAGAACTTTAAGTGTAACAAAAATATGAGTTATAACTCTATGCTCATAAACTAAGTAACAGAAAGAACAAAATCTATTAGCTGAATCCAAAATAATCCTAAGTTATATTCAAGTTTCAAAGAATAGAATTTTCCCAATGAATTTGATACTCTTTAATACACTTGTATGCCAAACGTCTTGATTAATTAACATGGTAGTATCCTGAACTCCTTTTGATAAGTCACAATAACCCCATAATAATATTATTGTTCCAAAGTTTTCTTTAAATTAATATCTAAATACAACATCAAACACGTATTTAGACTAATGTTACAACAATAAGGTAAGAAATAAACATGACCAAATTTTCTAATTCCACTCACTTATACACCAACATGAAGGTTGAAAAAGCATTTTGATCCTGCTGCGTGACTTTGCAACTACCTTAAGTCGAATAATAACCACCTGACCTAACTCATCCAGAGAGAAATAACCTAATTATTCTAAGATCGCAGGTCAGCAGCTATTTATAGATCCAATGCAATATACACTCTTAATATTTTAAAAGAGAATTTTGTACCCATGAACAAAACTGGCCATCTAATATCTGTTATAGACGATCAATACATTTTATAATCATGAACAAAACTTGTACATAACAATGATTCTGTCATGTACTAAGAGTTAGCAAAAATAATAGATATACATAATAACGTATACTCAGTGTATATAACTGTATTCATTCTGAAGCAAACTTATGTTATGTAGTATAAGCTGTTACGGGAAGTCGTGGGGTCGTCAAACCATGATACTATAATCAATGCTGACTTTCCTTCCGAGGACGATGCTAGTTAACGTAATGTGTGAGGCCAACTATTTTGGAGAACGGGATTCTATAAGACTACAACATATATCTGTTGCTGGAACATCTGCGTATATATTAGGTTTTCCATCTAAATTCAATGCAATTATATGTGACATAAACAAATACCCTAATGCTATTTGTTGATATATCCCTACATTCATTATATCGGTTGATAGAAATCATGCATTGATAATCGATATCGTTTGCGATTATTTGTTGATAAACTGTCCTTCGATAGCACCCACTGAGTAACTATGAGCCTATTATAATCGTTCATGAACTTTGTGCGCATGCCTAAAATATGTTTTCAGTTCTTTGAGTTCAGTCTGTGAGAAATGGAAGTAAAGGTGTTGGTTAACGTACCAGCGATTTAATTAATATCAATCTGTATTTATAAATAAACATTTAGTTTTCATGTTGATGTTATATGTGTCTTCGCTAGTACCAATCCTGCATTTGTCCTGTTACAGATGTTGAAACGCGATACAGATCAGAACTTATTTTGGTTAATCTTGGTGTTATACGTGTCTTCGCTGGTACCAATCCTGAATTCGTCCTGTTACAGATGTTGAAACGCGATTCAGATCAGAACTTATTTTAGTTGATGTGAGTTGGACACACACAGCAAGATCAATGGTAGAACTTCCTCAATTTTACAAATACAACAATTAAACGACATGCACATTTCCAAAAAAGAAAAATTGAAAGGCATTCATAAACAGATGGAAATGATTAGGATGAGAGCCTATGGAACTTGGGTTTAAGAAGCAGAAAAAAAATCACTAGATAATTTTGTAACTGAGAATACACAAGTGTTATAAGTAAGATGTTGCCTGCATTACTTTAAGCTAGCACATTTATGGGCATTCAAGGTGGGAATTTTGCCTTGATAGCTAAGAGAATAAAGCTTTCTTCTCAAAACTATATATAAAACAGGCTTCATAAGGGAAGAGTATTCTTGGGCATGCTACACTGTTGCTTAATCTTGTCTACTCTATATTTACACAGATTTTTAAAAGGTTTGTGCTCATTTGCATGCATGTTTATGGAAATGTACTGAATGCCTTTCAACGTGATGAACCGTTAGTTACTTTTATGTAACATTTTCGAACGCAATATTATATGTTTAATTCGATGGTAGCTATACATGCATTGTCAGTATCACTAATAGTCTACCAATTACTATCTATACTAGTATTTTTCTATTTAAATGAAGTGGGATATGATTTAATGACAGAATATAAAGGTCGTAAACGAAGTCAAGAACATGCTGGTATGATATTAGCCGGCATCGTCCATTTTTAAATGACTATATTATCGATTTACATAACTGATGTCACTCTCTAGCTAAATATACTTTCCTTATGTTTCCTAAATTAGGCTATTTAACCAGTACGTTTGCACTGAGGTCACTAAATTTGGAGAATGCAATTCAGTTACGAATCCCCAGACTATATCTATTTATAATTAGCTGTCACTATTTTTTATACAAAAAGATGAAACGTCATTAAACCGGAAGTAGCATTAATTACTTTTATGCAGACATCGGCACAAATGTGAAATGGAGCCGTCTCAAGAGACATTTATAAAGCTTAAGTGAAGTTTCGCTATTTAAGAAGTTTGTAGTCTACTTATGGACTCTATAGAAGGGTAAAGTCAATTAACGGCAATAAAAATAATGATATATTTGACATAAAGGACTCACGATGATCATTTTTTATATACTCTATCTACTTCGGTTCCGAACCCATTTGTGTTTCTCTTCAAATTCTGAGAGGCCTTGAATCACCGAGTGGTCTAAAGAATTCTCCTTTACCGTTCGTCTCAGCTCTTTCCACTTAGTATCGAATATTGGGCTCAGTCGAAATGGGTATATGATAAACTTCGCCAGTAGCATTCTGCTGGTTGGTGGTTCTTAAGGGGATTTTCACTGGTTAAAATGGCATTTAAATCAGAACAACGACAGCAACAAGAATAACTTCAAATTCTAAGCTTCCTTGTTTGGCAATAACTCCCGGATAAATCTTTTCAGCATGCAGTGATATTATGGCGATTATGAAAATTTTGAAAGACTCTAGCTATAAACAAATAGTAAAAGAAATTAAAAAAGTACAAAAGTGAAGAATGTAATAGCCTAGGTTTTGCTGATAGAAATCCAACTTAAATCCTTTCGGTTCTCATAATGCAATGACATGGTTGTTTAGGATGATGTAAAGGCGTGTGGCCAATGGAGCCTTTAGCTAATCTGTTCTGCAAAATGAAAACATATAAACTTTAGTAGCATTGTTAAAGAAAACGATAGATCGTTGTTAGTTACTGTCTGGGTGTTGTCCCCTTCCCCCAAAAATGCCATCTTTAGCAATACTGTTCTATTGATTTGTGAAAAAATGAGTCGATTCGATGCTCATAAGGTATGTTTACGGTACCGGTACTTGCAACTAAAACTCATCTGATAATCAATATATGATAATCAACATATCAAGCGTAGCAGCAACAAATAAACATCGTCAGAAGTTTTTTTTTCTTCATTTGATGATGATGATGATGTTTAGTTTTTATTGTTTTAAGAACACTGTTAACGTTATGTGGCGATTTTCTGCAGAGAAATAAGAACTAAATGCTTTCATCAAAAGCACGTCAAGGAAGACGCCCCGGGCTGGCCTATGTGGATATTGAACCAATTCTACCAAAATGAGCTTCTGCATGATGTTGATTTTGATGACGATGGTTATTTTATTGATGGTGATTATGATGACAATGATCGTAATGGTATTGATGATTATGTTTTTTCCTGAGTAGAGAAAAAAACCTGTTTTAATCTGAGCATATTTATTAAAACTACGTATGACTTCTACATTAAAAGTTTAAGGTAACGAAGAACCGTGAAAATAGGAGAGAATGTTTGATCGCACCAGTTGGCGGTTCACGTGTCAATCATACGAAACAATTTTAACTCTGGGACAGATTGCATAACTTACCGTCTTACATCCAGGTAGTGTTGATTATGTAAGGTCAGCATATTTTTTTTTCTTCTGATTTTATTACATATCAATACTGACAGAAGATTAATACTGCTTCCTTATATTTTTAAAAGTTCAAAGAAATCTCATTGCATACAAATGTGGTTGTCTAGGCTACAGAGAGACAGAAGCTCCATTAAGGTTTGTTGAATAAAATGGCTAATTATGTCCCTCAGTCTATCAAGATTGTCATGCGGAAAACTGCCTCGAGAAAATATATTTCTTGCACGAAAACTAATCAGGCTAACAACATATCACATATGCCAATGACAGCGTAGGTCGAAGCAATTAGTGCTGCGAAACTGATATTCTGCTGGATAAAGTAGATGCCGCAAAGATCATTCCCGTAATTAAGAACTCGACCGAATGTTGAGAAACTCATCAAATGTTCAGATAAAATGTTTGCAGAAAATTAGACCACTTTTTGAATGACCGGGCCGAGGTTGACCTACTCAGTTAGTTGGATGAATATCTGACGAAAACTCGTTTGTTTTGAACTGTATACTGCATTTTTAAGGATAAAGATTGTTAATTTCGTTTTAATTATGTTACACACACAAATACTTATCGCATAAAATGCTAAGTCGCAGATGTTGCAATTATATTGGTGACGTATGCATTGAATCAGTTTGATGTAAAGTAAATCACGATAAAGCATACAAAAAGCTACGAGACTAAACTATTATCTCCTCATATCTGAGTATCTAGAAAAAAATATTTTTCAGTATGTCATTCAATATTGCCATTAATGTTGGGCGATAGACACCTTACCGCACTCAGTGTCTAGAAGTTAATGAGAATAAAGTAAAATTCATTCCATTAAAATGACCTAATGATGAAGGAACTATATAGTTAATGAGGCCAAAGACGTGCTCATATGAAGGCAGGCGGCCTCTTAACCGTAGAAAGAGCGATGCTTTTCTAATTGATGTGCATAATTTATGTCACTAGCAACCTGCACGTCTCTTCTCTGAAAACGAAATAACATTTTCATAGTTAAAAGTGTGTGTGTGTGCGTGCGTGCGTATGAATGTGACTAAAAGTTCCGATTTCATATGAATGCATTTAAAATGTGAGCGTTCATTACTGGTTTATAAGCCTCGTTTCCTGCTTCGAAACAAGTGTCCTAACTATGGTAGCGAATCTCCAGAACTGATATCGACAATTTGGTGAAAATGTTTGACAGGAGAGGAGCCAATGGCATAGATTATTCAAGCTTTTATTTTAAAAGAAACAACGTTAGACAGAGGCATAAGTGTGTCAAGCTGTTCCTTAAAAATAGACAATATAGTGATATAATTGTGTCAAATTGTTACTTCAACACGGGCAATTATATACAGCGGAAACAGGGCGTCAAGCTGTTAGCTAGTGGCCATACTTGTGTCAGGCTGTTACAGACAATGTAATCTACATGCCATATTTTCCTCATGCTGTTACTTTAAAACAAACAATTTTAGCTAGTGGCACAACTTGAGTCAAGCTGTTACTTTAAACAGACAAAACTCATTAAATTAGTTTACAAATGGTGACTACTGAGTAGGGAATTCAAAATATTCGCTTTTCGTTTTGACAAGGATGAATTATATACGCATATGTCATTAAGAAAAGTAAGAGTAAGATACACATTGGTGTAAGTGTAAGTTACACATTAATATAAGTGTACGTTACATATTGGGATAAATGTAAGTTACACGTTGGTGCAAGTGTAGGTAACACATAGTTGTCAGTAAAAGAAAGAAGTTACTGATTGGTGCAGTTATAAGTTTCACATAGATGTCGATAAGAGAAGAGTGTAAGTTAACACATATATGTCATTACGAGAAGTAAGTGTAAGTTACTCATAGATGTTATTATAAGAGGCAAGCTCAAGTTACACGTATATGTCAGTATCAGTTCTACATTGGTACAAATGTAAGTTACACACATATGTCATTCAGAGAAATAAGTGTAAGTTAAGCATTGGTGAAAGTGTAAGCTACAAACATATGCCAAGTGAAACAAATAAGTGTAAGTTACACATTGGTGTAAGTGTACGTTACTTCTACATGTCATTATGAGAAGTTAGGTGTAAATTACACATATATGTCAGTAAGAGTTTTAAGTGTAAGTTACACACATACGTCATTAAGAAAAGTAACCGTAAGTTACACATTAGTGTAAATTAAATATGCATATCATTATGAAAAGTAATTGGAAGTTACGTATAGATTTCAATTAGAAAAGAAAGTTTCAGTTACGCACAGATGTCGTTAAGAGAGGCAAATACATTGTATACTGGTGTCTGTAATTTAAAAATGCATAAATATTTTGATAAGCATGTGAAATTTACACAAAGATACAAAAATAAAAGTAAGTTCAATATAAACATTGATTAAAAGTGTAGGGCATAGAGAGTTCAAAACGATAAAGCAAACAACGGTTTTTATAATATATAGGGAACAAACGATGCGCGACACTGACTTCCTTATAATACTAATATCATCCCTAATACGTTTGAAATATAATTCAAGATTATGTTCGTTTCACTAAGAAGCCTACACTTTACGAAGTTGCTAATACTTGAAAAATGGGTCACCAAGACAAACTTTTATTAAGACTGAGTTATTCTTCCTATAATACATCCATAAACCACTTTAAATTGGCATAGATGAAATAACGTCCCGTAGTAAATAACTTTGAAAAGTATGAAAACGTGCCAAATTGACTTTTTTATCCTATGGTTCAGATACTACTTATAGGTTGGCTGGTTGGTTGGCTGGTTGAACTTTTACGGCGCACCAGCACAAAGAGGCCATTTAGCGCCATACAAACGGTTATACCCTCCATAATGTACAAATGGCAAAAAGGTTTTGTATCGGCCAGCGATACGAAACCAATTAGCTAAAGGTAAAACGATAAAAATGGTAACGGTGATAAAAAAAAAAATAAAGTTTCCCGATCAACGGGGATTGCAAATAATGTATGACAACCAAAGCATATGAAAGGTAATTACTTATGAAATGCATTACTTATAAGACAGGTGTATATGAACGTTGATGAATGCGAATGAGTTGGGGTTTAATATCTGAATAAGATTAAAAGCCAGTAATAAACGAAAACAAAATAGACCAGACAACGAACAAACCAGGAAACGTCTATATTCTTGAGAAATCTTGTTGGCTGGAGAATAATTATATTCACACAAGCAATATCTAACGAGATTTTAGACATATAATAAGACTCTTAGAAAGAACGGTAGAAACCGACAATAAACTGTTTTGTCTAGATAACGGAAGGCATTAATTTTCAATCATGGTGATAAACGTTTCTATTGAAATATTGAGAAGAAATGCTTTCTTAGCATCTTTCTTTCTCTTTAGCAGTCTGCATATCTTGTTCAAAACTGAATGAACATTGAGAATTAGTATACACATGCCATCTCTCTCTCTCTCTCTCTCTCTCTCTCTCTCTCTCTCTCTCTCTCTCTCTCTCTCTCTCTCTCTCTCTCTCTCCACATGGTATCTAAATCTGTATCAAAGCATCTAAAATTGTTGGATATATTATTCTAATATGTAGTATTTATTACTCTGCTCTGTTTTTATCGAGGACTGCATTTTCTTGGGAAGTCTTTCTCGAAAAATCAAATCTGCAAAGTTGAAAGATCTCGACCTATGGTCGCATCCATGCTTTCAGAAGTCTAAGATACAAGCACAGTTGTATACATATAAGGTAGACATGGCAATATTAGATTATACATTCTTCGCTATCGCCAGGCCGTTCTACGAGTACATGCACAGTGCAGTATGTTTCAACGGCACAACATCGGAGGCCTTTCTAGTCATCAGCGGAGTAAAGTTAGTCTGCATCCTTACGCCGAAGCTCTTTGCCATCTTCTTTTCCATGTTTCTCTAGTACGCCTTCAAGGTTTGCAGCGAGGAAGTGTACATCTATACCAGGGCTGACGGCAAACTATTCAACAACACCCTTCTCCTAGCTAAGACTAAAGTCACAGAAGTTTTCATCCATGAGTTACTTTTTGCCGACATCACACATGGGAAATAGACTGCAGTAGCTGGTATGTCGCCTCTCCCACGACTGCAAGAAGTTTCGCCTGCACATCAGTCTGAAGAAGACGAACGTCATGGCACAGACAAAGGCTCTCCTAACACCATCGCCATCGACGAGTACAGCCTGGAAGTTTTTGAGAACTTCACATGCCTTGGGTCCACCATCTCGAGCTCGCTCTACATTGATGCTGAGGTAAAAGGTATGATTTACACGGCATCAGCAGTTATAGTCAGACTGAACCAAATGGTCTGGAACATCCACATTCTCACCTAGAAGACCAAACTGCGTGTCTACCAGGCCTGCGTGCTCAGTAAACTCCTCAACAGCTTCCACTTGAGATGCCTGCGGCGTCTTCTTCGCATCCAATGGCAAGACAAAGTACTCAACACAGAGGTTCTGGAATGCTCCAACATGAACAGCATGTTCTCCATCCTCAGCGAGAGTCTCCTTATATGACATAAAACTGGAAACGACACCACCGTCTCCCGAAGATGGACGGATGCCGATACGATGCTTAATGAAACAAAAAACAACTAGAAACAGCTGTGTCAAGGTTCAGTGCTTGAACATATATGAGAAATGGGTGGAGATATCACACGTTGAGAAATTATGGCCCAGCGGTTAAGTCACTTTATGGGGAAATATAATGGATACCGAAGTCAAACTCAGTTGACTGCATATATTTGTATTTTGATGCCTAGTAGGTCTATATAACGTTATAAGATGGAGATCTCAGTAGTTTGTATGTTAAGAACGGAGCAGGGGAGGGAAGCAAGATCCCTTCGGGCGGAAGTGGGGCGGTAGAGAAATACATCAGTGCATAAGCAGAGATTACAGTCGATTGCTGTTTGACACATCCAGTCTCAGTCAAGCAAATCATCACACGTGTTAGGTAAAGAAACTAGAACGTATTTACAGTAATGTACCATCAATTTTGCTGCATCCCACCCTACCTTCACCATCAGTAACGACATCAAAATTCCATATATGTTAGCACACTCTAAATTTATGAATCTATAAATAATACGAACGATGAGTTCACGAAAGTTACAAATGCACGTACATACATACTGATGGTGTTACAGTATCATCTCGCTCTTTAAAAAAAGTGACAACAATAATACAGATTTATTTTCCAACAAATTTGCTTTGCTATGGCGCAACTTCTATTTCTCAACAAAATCTGATGTTATCTTTGAAACATTCATTTGCAAAGCATACCTTTCCTATCAGCTCAGTAAGTATAATTATTGGCAGAATACAGACCAATAGACATTTTTTGTAGGAAGAAATAAAACATATTTATGGTATAAATTCAATTTTCTTTTATCACACAGAAACAAGGTATGAGGCAACAGAAAGAAACAAATCTGTTGGATCCCAAGATAAGCTATATTGTTTGTCTTCCGAAATCATCATCTGTAAAAATTCTTCATTAAACAATGGCATGTTCCTGTTCCTGCCTTATCTGACAAACGATCGATTCCATCTATCCTGATCATTGTTGGCTGCCAAAATCAATCGTAAACATAAAACACATGACACTGTGAAATGATACTTTTAATAATTTTAATTCTATTTTTTTGGAAGATAAATAGTTAATTTTGGGAAACTCACGCATTAAGAAAACGCTAGCACCTAAATATGTACTACAACAACAAATACGGACATGAGATGGAGACATGTGTCATTATTCATTGCCAAATACGGTACTTAATTTGAAAAATAACATTTTTTTGCATTTCATTATTAAAAAGATGTGCATCTCAAGAAAACCTCAGCGAATGCTCCAAGACACAATACATTTATCAGGTTATTTACAGAGTGTTGCCTTTTGCAATTTCTCTTGAAGATTAGTAATTACACTATCGATTATTAATTAAGACTATGGTACTAGCTACAACCAAAAACAAAGTATGGGGTTTTATTTTCTATGCATTCAAGATGATAAATCATACAAATTTGTGCTTGAAAATACACATTACTTGTTATTTCAAGAAAAAGTCACCATTTACCATTGGTATACTGAAGAACGTCAGAACGTAATGATTTGACGACATATGTTTCTGGTCAGTATTTTAGCAGTCAATAATTAAACCAGTTATCGCCTTGAAATAACAGATCGCATAAATATTGTCTAAGTATTTCCTATCATGATATAATGTTTTCTTACGAATCGGTTAACTGTTGTCAATTTTAAAGCTACACCAGCATTCTATCAATATGTTTGAAAAAGCAAAGGAATGGTATTAATATAGTTTGCTGTGTTATTCCCGATATATGTTCCATTCCCTTACGATAAACTACATTATTTCCGCACTGCTGCAATGAGCGTAACGTTATTAACTGTATATAAGAAAGCGTGATTTTGAATTTTGAAAATAATTTCATAATCTTACCTTATTCTCATTGTTTTTTACTCCTCTATTGATATTAATTATACAATATTTCATATCTGTAGTTGTATTACTTTTTGCACGAATATTACCATATCGAAATTGATACACGATCTCATCACAGCACTACGTACGGCTCCACCGTAGAATATGATCACTAGCTGTTCGTTTTGTTTGGGACAGAAATCTAAATTACCCACTAAAATGAAAGCAAATGATGGATTTACACTTTGGTGATCACATGAAGGTTTTGTTAATATAAGTGCAATAAAAAGCACACGACGTTGTCGATTGATAAATATCAACTTCTTGTCACATGAAAAACACAACGCATAGGTACCGTACCTTGCTGTCGTTGTAGGCTGGGTAATTGTCGGTATGATGTTATGTCACTTTTGGATTTCTTTTCCTTTCTTATGCCGAGACATCTTTATTCTTACAACAGAATGTTAATGTTCACGTGATTTGCTTGAAATCAGCCTTGAAATATTACAAATAGCATGTTAACACAATTGTTTTCAACAAACTCAAAAAAGACAACATCAAAATGACCATGTCTAATAATAAAGGACGCTTTTGTAACTCTAACAGGAAGTCAAATTAACAAATCAAATGTATATCTATTTACATGGTGGACAACGCTGAGAGGATCCTGCCCTGGCCGAGTCATGATAAAGAATTGCAAAACTGGTACTATCATATCCCTCGCTAGGCGCTCAGTAGTAAGTGGTTAATGCTAGGACTGGTCGGCCTGGTGTAGTAATAATGCTACTGGGTGGGACATGATACTAAATATATGCGGCATTATGCCCCAGTTTTAACCATCACTAGAAGCTGCCACACCGCAGGCATGGTGATGGCATCACTAAACAATTGTTAAAGCTATGTTAAAAATCAAAATCACACACTTACACACACGTACACAAAGACACACACGCTCACACACATACACTTAGAAACTTACAATGTTCTAAATTATTGTCATTTTGCTATCGATGCATCCTTTGATATTTCAGATAAGTAAAACATATATCAATAATAATCTAAAAACCATATATATATATATATATATATATATATATATATATATATATATATATATATATATATATATATATATATATATATATATATATATATATATATGAAAGTTAAGTAGCATGTTTTGATCTTGTATGTTATAAAAACAACGGCAAATACATGACTATCTACAAGACTATAATTTTTAATATAGCTTGGCATAAATGTTTTGTAGACAATACTATGTTAGGAATGGTTCTGTTGAATAAAGTAACTAATGCAACATATATATATATATATATATATATATATATATATATATATATATATATATATATATATATATATATATATATATATATATAATTTTCACTCATTTTTAAGACGGCACCTGTGCCTTTCCATTTCAGAGATTCAGATAAAATAATGCAAACTGTTACAAAGTCTTTATGACAAGTGATTTGATTGGTTAAATTTGCTTCATGTGTCATAAAAACCAGTCATTATTGATAGCAATAATATAAAGGGACAGCTTGTGTATTAATGCGGTATTTTGTTAATTTGACAACATGTGATAAAAACATTTTTGTTATTTATATCTTGAGATTTGTTATTGACTTAGTATCTATATGTAACTACATGAATTGAACTTCACATTTAGATTGATCCACAAAGTCCTTGGGACTGGAATTTTGACTTCACTCCGTGCATTAAAGCTTATACGTAGCTACCGCTGTTCGTGTATCATGATATGTGTAATCCAACGGTTTTTGACTCAATTCAAGTTTTGTATTCAATGGAACAGCTAAAATTCATTTTTCAAAAGTTGATGTAATTTAGCACTTTAGAATAGTGTGCTAGGTTACATATACAATATGACCAACTCTATCACCTACAATTATTAAGAGGAACGGACAAATTAAAGTGAGTCATGGTTGACATCAGTCACAAGTAAGTAATTTAATTATGGGCAACTATTCGAAAAAGCACGCGACAAAATGTATAGACCCCACTTACCTTTAATATTCCATGAAATTTGTAATTTAATTTCAACAAAAATAAAAGAAATGGTATATAAATGTTAGCTTGTATTATTACTTTAAATGACCAATACCTTATTTCTTTTGGTAAGATTGATATCATTGAAAATGACGAGGCATTTTAGTAGATGCGAGGAAATATTTCACCAGTGAAGTGTAAAACATTGTCTTGTTTGATTGCGATTAATAAGTTAAATACCTATTTAAAACAATTTTAAGTCGAATGGTGAACAGTGTACATTTATTTCCTTTTGAGTTTGAGACCTAGAGGTAGCTAAGGATTGTTTTTGCGTTGATTGGGATGGTATTGTGATGCTAGAGATTGTTCACGTTGATATATTTGTTTGTAGTACCGAGGTAACACTGTGCATGTTTTTCAATTGGTTGTGACAGAGTCTCGCAGGTCAATTAGATCAGAATGAACGAAAGTTGATGGTAGATTTGTAAAAAGTGGTGGTTTATATGTATAGCAGATTGAGCCATCTGCCAATAGTTACCACTATGTCACTGATTGCATTATGTCCAAGTCCAGTAATGGAATAATGCTAGATACCACCACGTTCTCTACACGGATGCGTTACTGGCTGATAAGGGGCTTGCATTTGATCTCAAACTGTTCTTGGTACAGACCACTATCAGTATACTGTTTCTTACTTGGACAAGAACAGTGTTGGGTTTAGTAAAATCAAGTACGTATTGTTTTGTTTAGAAACTTTTATTGATAACACTCGAATATGATTTCACGTATGCATGGCTTGACAGTCGTCAGGTATAGATTCCTTTCAGTGTAATTGTGATCTATGTTTGTGGGTAGAAACATGACTAGTAGACGTTGATGTCTGAGGCTGCCTACAATTAAAATTTTCCTTTGTATACATTGCTATTTCAATTCATGATTTACCACTCTCTATCGGGATAATGACCATCTTCTGTTCCGACCAAAGATACTTTGTATTAGCTTTTATCAGTTCGATTGCTTTTATGTTTTCGTCAGAAATGCAGCTGTATTCATTTCTGATTAAAGTTTGGCATCTCAAGTTTCTTTTGTTTCCTTTTTTAGTCAATCTGCATTGAAGTTGTTGCGTCAGACACTGCCATCCTTTACGTGATGCTGGATATTTCGTGGTTCGTGTTTGCACATTTTGATTCTTTAATGTTTGTCAGAGTTTATATTTTGTTTTAAGATGACCCATGCGCACGCATATAATTCATCTATCGCAGTGTGATCCGCTCTAAAGTCTTTCGGGATTATTTTTCTAGATTGGGTACAGAGCAATAATCAGACTGAATCTGTTTTGATATCAACGCACTGGTACTGTGGTAGCCAGGCATGCGAATGTTACACTTTGTTATTGTTTTAGATGGTTTTAATTTTGTTTTTTCCTTAGTTTTGTAGTCAGAGCTACCAACATGTTCAATTCCACCATGAGCGATATTTACATTAGGTTTCGTTTTGACACTGTTTGAGTTTCTATATGTATGATATACTGCTCTGAAATAGTGGGATCAATTTCTTTAACTGTGGAGTATGGAGTCTTGAATGTAGATAATTCTTTCCCTCTTTATGACGTATAGGTGTCTGTAATTTTTGCCTCTCTTTTTATGGTGCCTTCATACAAGAAACGTCTGTAGTATAGGTACTTGAGATTTTAAAACCAAAAATGGTTTTAAGTCAGAAAACCCCAACCCCCTCTACAATAAATATATTCTGACATTTTTTCACCATTTTAGAGACCTCCTATCCCTAAAAGTCACACTTATATCTAAACAAAATGATGCCATTTTTAAACCAAGAGGTGATTCTATCCCAATAGATTTTTTCATATTGAACAAATTAAGTATTACATATATGATGGGATATCAAACTTCAGTACGACATGTTGGATTTGATTTAACAGTCAGGTTTTGCAAGAGATTTACTTCAATCAAATCAGCCTCAAGTTAAACTGGCATAAAAGCGCAAGAAATAAGCAACTGTATCAAAAATGTTGGTTATCATATATCATCAAAATATGATTCAGTATGGTCATTCAGGAATGAAAATAAGCGGTTGGGCTGATGACCTAATGAAATTTAGTGACAATATCGTTGACTCACGTTTTGATAACGATATTTCTAAATCTATACAAAACGAAACATATTATAAACCATATTGTATTATAATCTTTTTCATACCTGTTGACTTTCATTGACATAATATCTGCTAACATACTGTCAATAATACAAAACTCTCGTATTAAAGCGTCCATATCATATTTTATACTATACAAATAAGATCATATCTGATCAAGTAATTTTTTTATAGGTGATACTGTTTAACAAGCGTTATTTTAGTCGCGAGTTAAGGCTCAATTTTTGTACACGCTGTTGCATGAAAAATCACCAACACCGGATATTATTGATAAAACGGATTTAATGATGCTCCACTTGAAATTACAGCAGAGCTAATCATTAGCAGTGGTAAAAATGATATCACTTGCAGTATTTTGCGATCGTGTTTAAAACATTTTTTTCTCGCATCAAAGTTTTTTTTTAATGATTATGTTTGCAATATTGTATTTGAGAGTCCACATCTTGTTTTGGAATTTTATCTATAATATGATTAAAATCAACTATACATTTTTCATTATATAATTTTTATTTACAGCTTATATACACTAGTGCCAGTCCCTCGGTTTGATTCATTATACAATGTCCGTTTCATCTAAGTAATTAATTGAGGAGTTTCATCGAAAAATTCCTGACACCATCTGTAAGACGCTGCGGTCAATTTTTTATCAATTGTTTCTAATAAAAATATTTTATCGGCATCTTTATTAACACTACAGATATTGTTCCAGAAAAATTATCGGATGAACGACGCCATAAATAGGTGGTAAATATATTAAATTTTGCACCTCTAAATGCTGACTGTATATATGCACCAGTGACTTTTGCGCTCTGTGTGATAGTGTTATTTTGCGCTATTGCGCTATCCATGTTGATAAGCTTGATGACACTATATACGATATTGTTAGGTCGTCTGAGAGGAAATTTAATCAGATTAGCTTTATGAATATTAATAGGAATTCCACTGACAATATCGTTAAGTTTTGCGTTGATGTCAACGAGTTTAACATCTACATTCGATGGCATTCCAAAAAATTAAATGATAGATCTGTTTATATTTCCACTACAATTTAGGAACGTGTGTATATATTTACTATAATCAATTCTGAATGTAATAATTTTACTGTTAGTTGTCGTTATTGCTGTAACTGTCGTATGTTTCAGTTGCAGCATCGAAATCTGATTCTGGTGTTCTGAGATCAATAATATCATTATTATTTATATTGAGAAATGCACACATGATACCACTGCTCACTAATATGTACATAGATTCTTGACCATAGACGTATTGCTTTGTTGCTGCGTTTGATTCTGAGACTGGGTCTTCAAAGTATGTATTTTATTTGTATACTTGGTAATACTACCAGTAAATTAATCACCAGCTTTCTTAATATAATCGTTAAGTGACTTACCCGAATCTTGTATTTTCCCTTCATGAGCAAAAGTAACTACATTATTAACAATCGCAGTGGGAATTCATATAAGTATATCTTACAGCTGTATATTACTTGTATTTAATCGCCATTTTTTATCTTTAAAAACAACGACGTCATTTTGATGCACACCCGTGATATTTAATAATTTTTTAATTTCATTTCTGGGCTGATCAAGAGTTGCATATTTAGATAAGTCATATTGCTCAGCTTTAGCCTGTGAATCTTCTAATAATGTTCTAAACTTTTCATAATAGCCCATTATTTATTTATTGTTTGACATTTTTATGTCACATAAAATTATGTAACAATAAAGGCAACATTTAACTTTGATACAGAGAGGTTGGTGAAACAAAAGCATGTAAACGTATTTCCAGATTCTCATTATTTTATTTTTGGAAGAACTGGGTCGGGGAAAAAAATTTGCTTATGAATTTACGTCTCTGAGATAATTTTAACTACGACAGCGTTTATATTTACACATCTAATCCACAACAGGATAAGTACGAACTGCTTAACGATTATAATGACAAACATCGTGACAAACGTGCGGTTTTTGAGGATTTTGGTATTATCAAACAACCAGAAGAACTTGTTCCATGTAATCAACTTGATATGTCCGAACAAACTTAGTTGTTTCTGAAAATATACATCTAGGTAAAGAAAAAGCACGAATAAAATAGAATAAAATAAGATCATATTTCTCATTATCGCGTAATAAAAATGTAATTCTATTTATCTTGCCCAAAGTTTTTATAACGCTGACAGATTTATTAGGCGAAATACTGATTAATTTTTATTATTTCCAGAACTGGACAATGTTGACGTTAGAAATATCGCGAACAAATAATTTGTTGCTGTAACAAAAGTAAAACAAAATTGAATTTTAGCGTAAAGGAAAGTCAGATAATATGACTTTTTGTTTGATAAATTAGCAAATGGTACGAGTAAAATGTTTCGATGCTATATTAAAAAATATCTGGTCATTTTTAGAAAATATTATATAATCATAGAGAAACGAGAAAAGTAAAGAAAACGTATAGAAGATTTGAAACCAACTTGCACAGTATCAAGCAAAATTTAAGCATATAGTCCAATAAGCACAACGTGGATAGACAGTTTCAGCAGAAACAACAGGTACAATTTTATAACCAGTTACTTGGGCTTTACTTGGAAAACAACATGACACTAAACCACTATCAGAAGAATTTAAATTAAAAGATAAAGGTTTCCTCAGAGTAGTTAAAGAACAAAAAGAGACTGCTGCAAGAAAAATTATTGAAAGATCTAATGAAGACAGAAAGATTAGCTGTGTCACTTGCAGCAAATATAGCTGATCTTGATGCAAGACAAGCTGAACTATATCTTATGATAAATAATCCACTGGCATTTGAACAAAGATTAGCAAGATTAAATAAGCAAAAAATTAAAACTATGTTTAATAAATTATAATATCAATTATATGAAATTGAAAAGAAGCAAGAAAGCGTTGGCTATCTGACAGCAGAGTTTATGGAAGTTAAAAATATAAACAACTTTTTACAAAAAAGCAAATAGTAATATATATCAAAATGAATACGATGATTTTGTTTAGCGACAAATAATATATATTTTCATGATATAGTTAAATGGGATGATGATAAATTTAACAAACCTATCACTTATTTAGAAAAAAGGATAATTAGAGACCTTAATAATGCTGACAATGAGTTAAATATAACAAAAAAATGATATTCTTCCCCTTATTGATAGAATTAGAGATGGTATCATTGCAAGAACATAGAATAAAATCATCTGCTAATAGATTAAGTTCTTTTGGTAAGGGATGCAATTTTAAAGGAAATTTTTATGACAGATTTAAGTTGTGTACAAAAATATAGAGAAGCATAAACAGGAACAGGAGTTAGAATATATCCATCAGTTACTAAACTGATCGGATAAATAATTTTTATGATATCATCAAAAGAAGATTGATATATTGGTGCTGAAATTGACAATGAAACTATTGACATACTTGATAGTTTGAGATCGCAAAAATTATTAACATCTGACGAATACGAAACTTTACATCGCGAGTTAATTTTATAAAATATAATAATAACTTTCAGTAACAATATTACTGAACTCTGGCGAATTTGATAAAGATAGCGCAAATGTTTCGGTAAAGAGGAATATTGGAACATCAATAGAACTAGATCGTGCGAAACATTATGAGATGCTATGGCAAATGTAAAAACTTGAGTCATTGATGATTTTACGTTGCCCTAAATATTCTTGATAAAATATCTGCATGGAAAACACTTAAAATTCCTCGAATAGGTTATAATAATACGAATCCAAATAAAATAAAGTATTTATAACAAAAGAAAATGAAGGTATCGCTTGTGGCTTTGAATTGACACCAAATTAAAATAGGTTACGCGCCAGATATACATTAAAATATATTTGTTTTATTTGAAGCAAAAATGCATTGCACAACTGATTGGATTTGCGTATAATATGTAAGATAGTTTTGAACAAGATAATACGTATCACAGCCATCTTCCAATAGATATAACTAAAGAAAACACAATATTAATAGATTGCTCTATTGTTTCTGAATATTACTCAGGTGAGTTCATACAATTTTTCACCAGATGTTGAACCAGGTTATCTTATGCAAATTAATCCACTTCATTTTATTTATTATCCGTTAAATGTTGAAAATAACGGCAGCACAAATGCAGTTAACTGATTAGTCTGGACGACAACTGGATCTGGCCAACGAGTTGTTACTTATTACATACACATGCGCGAACAATAGAAAATATATATTTTAGAAAAGCTAAAAGAAGTGATAACAAAATGATACAATCTCAGAAATAATGAAACAGAAAAAATTTTACATAAGAAAATTAGTTTAGTAGGAGGATTTTGGGAAAATACATTTGCTATATTTATATAAGTGTTCCAGGTTTTGCTCATCAAGTTGTGCCAATTGCACTTGACGCATCAAAAACATTTGCAACTGGAGCTGCATCTGCTACTGGAACTGCTGTAGGACAAAAACTAGTTGATAAAATTAAAGGTGCCTTGCAAATGGGATACCGACAATAAAACAGGCTATTTCAGAAATAGCACCAACATAAGAAACTCCACTTTCAATGATAACAACAACAAAAATCTTTATCACCACGAGCAGAATAACTCATAAAAAATTAAAATCTAAAGTAACAGCACCAATCTCTACATGATAGGCATTAATTGTATATTACCTAATAAAAATATTACAATTTATCAAACATTTATCAGAAATATGACACAGACGATGCAGTAACATAATCTGAATATGTTGAATATCTCGATGAAAATTCTAACAAACTTAACAAGGCTGACGTCAGAACATTTAATACTCAACGAGGACGTATTTCTGATGTCTCGCAAAGCCACGATGGAAATTCGATGATAAGTTACAACAGTAGCTAATCCACCTGTCGCAATTGCAACTAACATAGATGAAGCTCTTAAAAGTGCTGGTTGGTGTTTATTTAAAATTGTTCGATATTAGTCGGCCAATCAAACTGTTGAAGATAATTCAAGTCACTTACAAGTTGCAAGTACAATCTTAAATATCATTTTTTTCCCCGATGATTTCTATAATAAGGGATAGCACAGTCTGTTCTGTCTGGTATATATTTTTAATTATTTGTAATACAAAAATCCTATACACCTTGATTTCTTTCATAGGAATCTGGAACGACTGTGCATATATATGAGAATTAATTACACAACAATTCAGTGCCAACTTATTTTGGTGATGCTTGCTTAGTCGTGACGGTAAATGGGTCGGTGCGAGCAGGCAAGGCGCTGGGTGCCGTTTACTGGTGGACCTGGGTTCGAAAGTCTGTAGAGTACGAAGTTAATTTCTCTAACCTGTATGATAGTATTTTTGTATTAAACTATTATTTCTGCCCACTATTATCAAGATTCTACTACAGAATCTAGGGATAGCAGTCTGTTGAAAGATTTAATCGCACACTAAACGAAAATATCGACAAATATTTAACAGCAAAAAATACGAGTAAATTTGTTGACCATTTACAGAAAAGTGATGACGAATATAATAACACCAAACACATTTCCCTATTAATGTCTCAAACTGACGCGATTGCAAAACTAATATTTGCAAACGAAAATATGTACCGCAAGCATAAATATAAAGTTGGCGATAAAATTAGAAATTCTTTTACAAAAAAATGAAAACGGATATACTCCTAACTGGAGTGAAGAAGTATTCGTTTTTGATAAAAATACTTTTAATAATACCATATACATACTAGTTGAACAATTTATTAGGTAAACCTATAACTGGCAGTTTATAGGAACAATAGCATCAACATACAAAATAAGGAATATTTCCTATTTAAAAGTTCTTACAAAGAGCGGCAACCAAATTTTCTTTAAATGGCGAGGTTATAACGATAAATTTAATAGCTGGGTACTAACTAAATCGATCGAAAAATATTATTATATATGTCTTCGTATTTTATTAATACTGATTTACGTTTTACTTGCTTACATAGAGATATTAATTGTAATTTTCTTGCATCATTAACTGTCGTTAAATTGAATATTTTAGCAAAACTGAAATTGTATTTAAATTTTTTTATTTTGTCCCGTTCTTTTTATGTTTAAAAATGTTTATAAGTTGCCAAGATATTTGATGCTTTGTGATAGTAAAATTAAATTGTATTATTCTTTAGCAAATTGGCACTTATCATCCTATCGTGCAGTTGTTGGTCTGCTTGAACTTTGTTTTACTATCAACATCAATTCCTTCTTCATCGTCAAAATTATGTGAAATATGATTTTCAGTACAAATACAAAATCTATAATTAGTAATATTTTCTGTTGCAAAATTTGAAACAGAAACAGAATTTCCCGAATATAGTTCAGCCAGTCTCTAACTAAGTTTTTAGAATAATCTTTTATCTAATTAAAATTAATACGACGTTCGAAGAAAAAATATAATGAAAAAGTTAATATACTAAATCACTTCGATATTGTTTACTGGGACAGCTTTCATTTGGTTCATGCTATTATAGCGTTTGGAGAATCTGACAATTTTATTATCAGCAGCAAAACAGTATAAAACTTTGGACAAATAAAAAGATGACATTGCGATTTAATATAGACCATCTTATGGCATTTGGTCATGCTAGTCTTTCTTAAGATGATTTTAAAATATCGTTAGTTATTGTATTTAAAATTACATCAATCAAGTATCAACATTAACTTTGCTGATTTAGTTACATTATGGGCTATAAATTTTAGTGCACGTTATTTATTTTATGATATTTTGAAGCAGATTTTATTGATTTAAATTTTATTTTCTCATACGTTTCATGGTTTATTGAAATAAGTGCTTTTTGATTTTTAAAACTAGATCCATCAGAACCAGTTCCATGTATTGTGTTTTCTTTTGGTGTAACCAAATCTAAATATTCTAGATGAATGACGGTTTTAATTTTGTTAACCTGATCTATACTTTAACTATTAGGCATTAGTCCATTAAAAGTTTCCAACACAAAATGGTGTGACACATAACTAACTTGGTTAGTTTTTATACCACATACCATTGCGTGTAAATACCACTTTTATTCAAATTAACGATCACCCTTTATGTCGAATAATTCTCTTATCATTTGCTTAAAATAGATCATATACTGGATGAAAATGAAATTTATTTTCTAATGCTAAATTTTCAAAATTATCATTAGCAACTACGCTATTTACTCGCTAGACTCATTGTCCTTTTGAAATATCTTTGCAAACGAAAGTATCAAAGAATGTCTTCAAAACATTCTAATTCCTTTTATATCATCGCCTTTTACTGAATGTAACGTACCAGCTGGTGTTGATGTGCCAATAGATGTGACATATTTATATTAATAACAGAACCTAACGTATTTGCTGCAAATAAATTGCGCTTTGGGTGTACGTAATAATATTCTTGCTCATCCGCTGTTAATTTCAGTTATCTCAAAATGTCTGTCATTAAACTATAAGGTTTTCATATCTAAAAAAATCCTTTAATATACAATATTGCTAAATATATTTTGCTAAAATTGCGAGATGTTGCTCAAAAGAACAGTATCAAATCTGAGAAAAAATACTACAGTATTTTTATGGTTTGATGATAGTTATTAACTTGTTGAACAAAATATTTTAGGACCTTTTCATTTTTCATGTTTATTTCATCTTTTTAACTTTTTATAGCTCAAGAACTTGATCCTCAATAAAGTATCAAACATATCGGCCAATATCATACGATTTTATCAAAGTTACATGCAGTTTTGGATGTACTTGATGTAATTTTTTAATAAAAACAATTTGACAGTGAAATTTCGACAACATATTTAATTGCTAACTCGAGAAAAAATATTAACTGAAACAAACATTACTATGGTAGCCAATCAAAAACATCAACAAATAAACAAAAGGATATAGGAATGTACTGCATCAGGACGGGAAATTTGAAATGATAAAATAAGTTTATTTCACACAGTAAATATAATGTACTTCGCGATAGTTTGTAAGTCAATCTCCATCAAATCTTAACAAACAAATACTGTATAAACGCTAAAAACAATGATAACAAGTGTTTTCAATGGTGCATTCTATCTGCGATGTTTCCAAATGAAATGCATGTTGATCGCGTTAACAGGTATTTTTCGCACAAAGACGAACTAACTTTTAACAGCGTTCACTTTCCAGGAGCAGAAAAAAATATACGAAAGTTTGAAAAACAAAATTTTGTGTTTAATTCTACAAAACAAAAACAAAAGACAACATTGTCTCAGGAAATGTTTTCGGAATAGATGAGAAAGTAAAAGTTTACCCTAGATATATCTCAGGAAATGCTACGCAAGACAAAATAAATTTATTATATATTCAGGAACATTATTGGTGGATAAAAACAATCTTTAATGACTTAGTTGGCAAAATAAAAATATGGTAAAATAAATATTTCTGTTTTAAATGTTTGCAATGTTTCTCTGGCTATGCAATACTGCAAGATCATCTCAAATACTATGTCAACGTTACAAAATAAATCTGCCTAGCAAAAAAAAGAAAATATTAAACTTTAAAAATTATGACCTTAAACTAAATATTCCTTCCTTTTTTACACTAATTTCGAGTGTCTACTCGTTTCTGTGGCTGGAGCAGAAAATAATCCGAATAAATCAAGTACTAGAAAATATAACAACATATTCCTTCCGGAGTAGCTTATAAAGTAGTTTTTTGCACTAACGATTAATTTTGAACGCCGATAAAGTAATATTGAGGTGAAGAAACTGCTATATGGTAATTATAACATTTAATAGACGAAGTTATTAAAATTCATAACAGATTACATGAATAGCTCCGATGAAAATAACGTTTAAATAACCACTGGCTTTAGTGATGTGGTGTCTTGTCATATTTGTGAAAAGTTGCTGCTAAACTCCAACGGAATTTGTAATAAGTTGTGAAATCATTGTCATTTGACCTGCCAATATCGTGGAGCAGTAGTAAGAGTTGTAATCTAAAAATTCATGCTCCAGATCTTATTCCTGTAGGTTTACATAACTTTCGTGGCTATAATAGTCATTTCATTGTAAAAACATTTTGTGATGAAAATATTAAAGTAAGCTAAAATTAAATAATACAATAAAGTCCATTGCAAATAATTTTAAAAAGTATATGTAGGTGAAGCTCGGTAAATTACGTTTTATTGACAATCTACAATTTATGGCAGCATCGTTAGATGAGCTTGTATTAGTTTGTAGCAATTGCGGTAACTTAAAATGTTGGTATGGTGAAAACTATACCGATCTGACAAAAAAGGTATATTTCGGCCGAGTATCTCGACGATTGGAGCAGATTTAATGAAACTTCTCTTCCTGACAAAGTTAACATTTTACTCGAATGTCAAAAATTGAAAATATCATAGATGAGGAATGAAAATATCCACAAGCGAATTGGGATAAATTTTGTTTTAAAACATTTGGTGATTATCACAATTTATATATGAAAACATACGTATTATTGTTAGCAGATGGTTTTGAAAGTTTTCGTTAAGATAGTCATACAAATAATGAATTAGATCATGCTTGGTGTTATTCTGTTCCCGGACTGTCGTGGGACACTCTACTAAAACCAAGGAAAATATAACTTAATCTCTTAACAGATGTTGATACGTTTAGCTATATTGAACAAGGTATCAGAGGTGGAATTAGCGTTTTATCAAAATATATGCAGTAGGTGGTAATAACAAATTTCTAAAACGTTATGATAAACCTGTCCCACCCAATCACAACATTTATGCAAATTGTATAAATCTGTATGGTTTGGTTTTGTCAGAACTAATTTTGCATAGTTGATTTCATTGGATAACTCCAGATCAATTTCTTAAAGAAACTGAAAAAGATTTTTCCTAAAAAAATTAATAATGATTTTTTCCGATATTTTGTATTTTGTTCAAGTTCATCTAGTTTGTCCTAGTTCAGTACAAGTTCTACCTAACCATTATCCATTTTGCGCAGAATCAGTGATGATTAATTCTAGTTTATCTTAGCTTAAATATAGAGCAGCAACATCAGCATAAATTTCGATTGGTAATAAGTTAGTTGCAAACTTGTTAAATAAAAGAAATTACGTTATTCATTACAAAAAATTAAAACAAGCAGTAGATGATGGACTAATTTTGAGAAAAGGACATCGCTTGCTAAAGTTTAGTCAATCGAGATAGATTGCAAATTATATTGACTTAAATACCAAACCTCGTTCTGTGGCTAAAACCGAATTTATGAAAAACGTTTTCAAGTTAAATAACAACTCGGTATTCGGTAAGACGATGAAAAATATACGATAAAGATTTTTGACAGAAATTGTTAATGACAAAATACAGAAATAAAATAGTCAATGATGATGATTTTGTTGGTATGAAAATATTTAATGAAAAGCTTGCTGCAATACAACGAAGTAAGACAAATTTAAAGTTAAATTATCCGATTTATGTTACTGCAAGTGTCCTTGAAATATCAAAGTGGCTGATATAAGAGTCTCACTAAGATTTTACCAAAAAGCAATGGCCAGATTCGGAGCTGCTATTTATTGATACGAACTTGCTAGTTTGTAATAAAAATGTGAAGATATCAATCAGGATATTCACAATTACAAAAATTCGTTCGATTTATCAGACTATCCAGCATGTAATGGATTTCAAGATAATTAGGATTAGAAAGTTATTGGAAAAGTGAAAGATGAATTTAAGTTTATGCCAGTTACCGAAATTGTCGGAATAATGATTATAATGTATGCTGCCATATTAGATGATAAAAAAATCTACAATAACAATAGGTATTCCTGTAGGATATGTGAAAAAGGTGATGAATTTTGACGATTTTATAGCATAGATGAACAAAAGCGTCAGTTTTATCAAATTAAATGTCATCAGACAAATCCTTATAAATTTTAAGCGAAAACAATTTTGAAACGGGGACTAAGCAATGTTAATGATAAAAGGTATTGCAGAGACGGAATTAATATTAATAGCACTTGGATATCATACAGGCAATTTTGTCTAAACATCAGAAATAATGTTCGAAAATTTGACATAGTCGCTGGAGTTAATAGCAGATTCCAAAAATAATGATTAATAACTAGCAATTATCAGAAGTTTTTATCGATGAAATTTCGGGCATTTATTCAGAAAGTTTGTGAGACAAGCTTTCACTAAAATATGGCAATTTTAATAATCAGATTAGCCAACAAAAGTACACAAAAATTAATATTGACTTAGACGGGTCAAAGGTTTTTATAAAAGCGAGTAAGCATTTTCCCACTAAGACAGCAATGATATAACTCTTTGAATATCATCCTAAAGTAACCGGTAGAACTACATTTTATTTGTACAATCATGACAATACATTTTACTTAATGTCAAACGTTGAAACATTAATTATTGGTTAAGAAATATAATTCTATATCAAAACTATATTTTCTCAACACAAATCCATGAAGAGGGCTTGAGTAGCGATGACCTATCTGCTTTTAAAAGGGACAGTATACTGTTCCAGCAAAGTCTAATATCTTTTGCAGTTATCAATCATAGCATAATACTGTTTTTTTTGGGGGGGGATACTAATGCATGTAATAAGACACACACACACACTTCATAGATACTTTTGTATGTAATATAATATATACGATACAAGATACAGATAAATAAAAATAACAGCAAAATTATATAGTATTAGTGTACACAAGGTCCCATGTTATATTCTTTTGACTGACACATTTCCGGTCTAGGCGATATTATCTCAGAATCATATTATTTAGTGTGGCTCATCCCAGCTTCCTCGAAATTCAACAGAAGCAAATACACCTTCCCTCCATTTAACTATATGGTGTGTGCACTTTTGCACTCCCCGTATTGATAAAGGGGAGCGTGTGCAAATATCTGTTGAACGTTCTGAAGCCCCGTTTGTATGTGCTTTCCCAGTATACATATGTACATATGTGAATATATGCAAATACGTTACTGTAAGTATTATGTAAATACGTTACTGTAAATTGCGCTTCAAATCGTAATAAGAATCAGTAGTTTACAAGCATCATAATCATATAAATTATAATAATATATATATATATATATATATGTATAAATATAAATATGATATATAATATATATATATATATGATATATATATTATATAAATTTATATATGAATATATGTAATATTATAGTATAATATAATATAATATATAATATATATATAGCCTACTATGTAGACAGGTATTTTGTAACCAGACAAAACAACAGGTGTTGGAATGCGATAAGCTCTGTCAACAGAAGTGACGAATTTGTTAGAACAGCGTATGTGTGGAATATGATTATTCTAAAGACGGCAAATAGGTTTAATAGGTTTTACCACAAATTTTTGTATCAGATAACAGGATGAAAATTAAACTGTGCATTAGAACGTTTCAGTTAACAAGGCGGAAATTAAACTAGCATTAGAATGAAAATGATATTTTAGTTATATTATATCTTAAGTTTAGATAAAATTTTATGTTACTCATATTTTTTGTGATATTTTTTTTTTCATACTTGCTAACCCTCATTGGTAGAATATCTGTTAACATATTGTCAATAATACGAAATTCACGTAATAAATCATCCATATTATATTTAACTCCTCGTAGGTAAGACCGGATCTGATCAAGTAGTTTCTTGTAAGTTTTAATTGATGTTAAACAACCGTGCTTCTTTATCAAAAGTCTTGGTTCTACTTTTTTACACGCCGCTGTAAGTGAAACACCAATAGCGGATATGATTAACAAAAAAGGATTTAATGATACCCCACTTGAAATTATACCAGAAGAACTGGTCATTAACAAGGGTAGAGATATATTACTCGAAGGATCTTGTTGTAGTATTTGTAACATTTTTTTTTCACACACCAAATTTTTTTTTTATGATATATATTTATAGTATTGTATTAATGCGTCTACATCTTGTTTTGGAATATTTTTTGAAATGATGATTAAAATCAACTATACTTCTTTTCATTATAATATTGTTTCACATAGTCCTATGTATGTTAATCAATAATAATAAAAGCTGGTTGTTCAGCTATAAATTCCAAACAACAGAGAAAAATTGCTAATTTTAAAGTTTTATCAACTGTTCAAGTACAAATTCTTCTTCAGAATTTTGTTTATTATTAGAGATAATACTCCAGAGGAGTCATCATTTGAATGACGAAATAGATATTTGGTAGATATTCTAAACTTTGCACTGCTAAGCACTGACAATCTATACACACCGGTAACTTCTGCAATATATTTGATAGAATTTATTTTTTGGTGTCCCAGTAGTATAACCAGTATGCAACAGTATACACAATATTTTTAATCTGTTTGTGAGGAATTTTAACCATACTCGTTTTCTCAACAATATTAGGAATTCCACTAATAATATCATTGAGTTTTTTGTAATATTTAATATCATTGAGTTTTGTGTTAATATTAGCGAGTGTAATGTTAACATTTGATGGATTTCCAAAAAAAAAATTCATCTTTAATTTTGTTTATGTTTCTGCGAAAACTTAAAAATTTTTCACGTGACTGGTAAAATCATTTTTGAGCGCTGTGATTTCATTATTGATTGAAGCGTCCTGATCATCGACGTATATTTTTAGTGACAGCATCTCCATCTGTCAGTTGGGATATCCAAGATCTGTAATCTTTTGTTCATAACAATATTCCCATTAAATAAATCACCAGCTTTTTTTAACAAAAAAATCATTTACTGACCTACCAGAATCTTGTATCTTACCTTGATTGTTAAAATAAAAGTCATGATATTATCAGCACCGCATTAGGTTTCGTACAAGTACATCTACATCTGGCAGTTTTTTCACTCGTTTTTAATCGTCCTTCTTTGTCCTGGAAAATGACGACTTCATCTGGATCTACACTGGTAAGATTTAGTAAATTATTGATTTCATTTTTGAGCTGATCAAGAGTTGCATATTTGGATAAGTCACCTTGGTAACCTTTTGTGGATAAATCTCCTGATAGTGTTCCAAATTTTGTATAGTAACTCATTATTTACTGTCCTAGATAAAATTATCAACACTAGTTTAATATTATATAAAATGGCAAAATCGTCGATATTAAACTTTGATACAGAGAGACTAGTGAAGCAAAAAACATAACAATGAACTTCCTGATTGTCATTATCTTATTGTTGGGCGAACTGGATCGGGAAAAACAAATTTGCTGATAAACTTGCTTCTTGGTGATAATTTTAACTACGATAGAGTTTATATTTACACAATCAATCCACAGCAAGATAAGTATGAGTTATTAAGCGATATAATGACAAACTTCGTGATGATGATCTTAAGGCTGGTGAATTTTTTTTTTATAATTAGGCAGCCAGAAGATCTTATTCCAGTTAATCAACTTGATGCAGATAAACATAAGATAGTAGTTTTTAAGGATATTCCGCTAAATAACATGGAGATGAACAAAATAAGATCATATTTCTCACTGTCACGTAACAAACAGTGTAATTCTGTTTATCTCGCTCAAGAATATTATAATGTTGACAGATTTATTCGGCGAAATACAGGTTGTTTTATATTATTTCCAGGACTGAACAATGTTGACGTTAGAAATATTGCAAGCGAGCAATGCGGTGAAGTGAAAAAAGATAAATTTATTGAACTTTATCGCAATTGTTAAAAAAGATAAATACAACTTTTTCTTTTTTGATAAATTTACGAATGATCCAACTAAAATGTTTCGCTGTTGTATTAACACTTACTTACAGTAAGGGGATTCAATTTTATAAAATTTATAATAATAATAATGGATAAACGAGCAAGAAACAGACAACACATAGAAGATCAAAAAAAAAAAACTTGCTCAATCTCAGGATTCGCTTAAGCAAAAAGTACAACAAGCACGACGTGGGCAAGTAACTGCTACAGAAGCAACAGCTACAATTTTCAAGCCGGTTACTGAAGCATTATTAGGTAAACAACCTGAAACTAAACCACTGTCAGAAGAAGAACTTAAACAACTGCAGGAAAAAGGTTTGGTTGGAATTGTTAGAGAACAGGAAGCAGCTGCTGCAAAACTTGTTACTAGATCTGATGAAGAAAAAAAAACTAATTGAGGCACTTACAGCAAATATAGCTGATCCTGCGGCTAGACAAGCTGAAACAGATCGATTGATAAACAATCCGCTGGAACTTGAGCGAAGATTAGCAGAGTTAACAACGCAAGGAATAACAAATATTATAAAAAAATTTATCAGGAGATATAAAAGATATCAAAGAGGAGCAACAAAGAGTTGGTGAGCTTACTGTAAAGTTTATGGAAGTTGGAGATCATCAAATTTTTTTTACAAAAAGAGCAAAAAGAGCAAATGATGAGATAAAAGGTATTGAATATGATGATTTTTTTAAAACAAAGAAAATATAAGGGGTAATGATGATATAAGCAAGTGGACTGATGTAGAATATCAAACATTACTCGATAGATTAGATGTAATATTTACGGAGACTGCTGCTGCTGCTAAATGATGAAAACACGGTTACAGAGATTGATGATATGATTCCACTTTATGAAAGAATGAGAAACGGTGTCATTGCTCTCAAAAAAAAAAAAACAGCAGAAAATAGTAGAGCAAAACCTTTTGGTAAAGGGTGGAGTTTTAAAGGAAATTTTTTACTTTTGATAAAATCTCGTGTAGAAAAAGTAAAAAGAAGTAAGAACAGGAACTGGTGTAAAAGTATTTACTTCAACTACTGAAATGATAGGTAGATTAATGTTATTAATATCATCAAAGGAAGCTGGGAATGTTAGTGTTGAACTTGATAATGAAATCATGACATACTTGACATATTGATCATCTAAGATCGAGTGAATTATTAACATCTGACGAATATGAAACTTTTACACCGCGACTTAATCGCGGCGACTTAATTTTGTAAAATGATATAATATTAAAGGAATGCAAACAACAACAACATTATTACTAAACTCTAGTGAGTCTGCGATAGATAGCGCAAATTTTTCAGTAAATTATATTCCACCTATCCAACTAGATCCTACAAAACAATATGAAATTGGATTAATTTCTTGTACTTGCTGGAATGCTATACCTAACGTGAAAAATGATGTTAACGATGAAATGTATTTTACTATGATTACAACATCTCCAATATCTACAACAAAAAAAATAAAAAATTCCGCAAGGAGCTTATAATATTACTGATCTAAACAAGACAATCAAAGAGCTCATCACAAAAGCTGACGGTGTGGCTGATAATTTTGAATTAGCAACAAATTATAACACACATTGCGAACTAGGATAACTTTGAAAAATATAGTAATCAGTCTTGAACCAAGAGAAAGAAGTATTGCACAACTGTTAGGATTTACTAAAAAAACTTACACTGCACTTGATCAGCCTATTACATATGACAGTGAACTGCCAGTAAATATAACAGAAGTAAATACAATATTAGTAAATTGCTCTATTGCTTCTGGCTCTTATACATCAAAAGGTAGCAAAGGTCAAACGATTTACAGTTTCTCACTAGAAGTCCGCCAGGTTCTCTCATGCAAATAACTCCACGACATATTATATATTATCCTTTAAACGTTGAAATCAAATATCAAGTATAATAATGCAGTTGACAGATCAATCAGGAAAACAGTTAATTGTTAATAACGAAGTTGTAACTTATTATTTACATCTACGCGAGCAAAAGTAAAAATTATGCAACATCAAATATAATGAAACAAAGAAAAAAAGTTTATCGAAGAAAAATAGTAGGAGGATTTTTTGGAAATATTTTTACTAAAGTTATTGAAAATATTCCGGGTATAGCACGTAAAGTTGCACCAATTGCTATTGACGCTGGTAAAGCGTTTGCAACTGGGGCTGCATCTGCCGCTGGGACTGCGGTGGGGACAAAAAAAATAGCTGATAAAATAAAAGGTGATCCACCGACTGCATCTGAAATAAAACAAGCTATCTCAGAAATCGCTCCAACAAAAGAAACTCAAAAAGCTATGATAACAACAACAAAAAAATTATTATCACCAAAGGGCGAGCAGATCATACAAAAATTAATATCTAAAGTAACAGTGCCGCAATAAAATTTTATATAATCTAATAAAATAAAATGTCTGTTAAAAATTATCTCGAGTTAACAGAAACTTATGACATCGACAACGATGTGACAGAATTCGAGTTTGTTGAGTATCTTGATGAAAATTCTAACGAACCAAATAAAGCTGGTATTAGAACCTTTAACACCAGAGACGAAGATGTATTTCTACTGCCACATAGGCTATGCTATGCTAGAAGTTCGTGGTCAGATTATGACAGTAGCCAATCCACCTGCTGCAATTGCAGTTGGAGCAGAAGTAGCTCTTATAAATAACGGCTGGTGTTTATTCAAAAGTGCTAGATATCAACTGGCCAATCAAACTATAGAAGATATTTCAAGTCATCTACAAGTTGCAAGTACAATTTTAAATATTATTTCGTTTTCCGACGATTACTCAAGATCAACTGCAACTAACTAATAATGATGTGGTTTAAAGATACTGATACTGGACGGGGTATAGCTGAATCAACAGAATTTTTAAAGAGAGGCGCTATAGTACATGGAGCTGATGATGCAAAAATGCTGTAATTGTGAGAAATTTTTCTCATTGCTAATGCAGACGCGCTAGTATTGTCGCACCCTGTGCAGCTGCTAATGCAGACGCTACAAGAGTTTCTCTTACAGCAGCTTTTAATAATCTAAATATAATAACACCACCAGCAGATGCAAACGACTGCGATGTTAAATTTACTTCTTAACACACTTAACGTGAGAAATCCACGCTATAACGATGGTTTTGCTAGGCGAAGAAAACTTGCAGCAGGATCACGTCAAATTACAATGATGCTTCCACTAAGTATGATTTTCGGCTTTTGTCGCGATCATGATAAAGTATTTCGCGGAGTAAAACATACTCTTATTTTAGATCGAGCAGACCAAAACGATTGCTTGTTTAGATCTGGAGGGGTTGATGTAAAGTTTATCATAAACAAACTTGCTTTGTGGATGCCACGTATAACACCGTCGATCACTAAAATGTCAGAACTAAATTGCACACTTGATAAGCATACAAACAGAATTTTTTTTTAAGCAGCATAAGATATATCAGACAGCGGTTCCAAATACTACTGACTACACATGGAGGGTCACAACAACATCAAGCGAACAACTGCCGAGAAATATCTTTGTCGTATTTCAACAGCAAGCCCGACGAGGTAACCAACAACAAAATATATGATCACTCTGATGTCAGACGAATATACGCTAGATTAAATTCAAAGCAATATCCAGAACGAGCTATCGAGTGCAATTTTGCTGATGACGTTAATAAAAATATTTCTCGACCGTACATGTACCTGCTTGACGCAATACAAAAATATCAAGATGTTGAAGATGGAACTCAAATATCAGCAGAGGAATTTCGTACGCTTTATCCTATATTTCATTTTGATGTTAGTAAACATAACGAGCGAGCTGTAGACAGCACAGCGGATATTGAAATTACCTGGACACTTGGGGCGGTTCCAGTAGCGCCGTTGTACGTATACGCATTAGTGATTAGTGATAGATTTATCACGGTAGATTCTATTGGAGGTAAAATGACAGTTCAAGTTTAATCTACAGTTGTTATATAAAATGGCAAAATATATTGTAAAAGAAGTATATTTGACTGATGGCCAGGTTAAAAAATTAGTAGCTGCTATTGCAAAGCGAAGCGACAGGTATCATTAAAAATCAATCCTAATATTTCTGATGGTGTTTTAACAAAATTAAATGCAAAAAAACAAACAAAAAAATCAAGTAAAGAAGTATGATCGTAAAAAAAAACTTTTGTTTTAAATTTGAGTGCTGCACAAATGACAGCGATGGCAAAAGAAGGTGGTTTTCTTGGTCCAGCATTATCAGTATTAACTAGTACAATAATACCTAAAATTTTACCAGTCTTAGGCACATTAGGACTAGCAGCAGCGTCTGGAGCAATATCTGGCGCAACGCGCAACGAAGAAAGCAGTCGAAGGTAATGGTATCATTCGTGGAAGTGGAAAAAAAAAAAATTGTAAATTTTTTATGTAAATATATATATTATAAAGCCACAAAAGAAAAAGAAAAATCAACAAAAAAAAAAAAAAAAAAAAAAAAAAAAAAAAACAAAATCGCCAACACCAAAATGCAAATGCATATGCAATCAAACAAAACAAGGAGGAATTATTCCGTTCGCTTCACTTTTGGCGGGACTAGCGGGAAGTAGGCTGCCAAATCTTTTAGGAATCGGACGTGGTCTAACAATACCGGGAACTCGACCACCCCGTTGAGTAATTTTGATATTATTGATAAGTTAAAAGAGGTTCCTGGATTTCACGGAGTTTATTCTAAAGATGAACTCGCAGCAATAAAATCACCATCAGCTGTAAGTTCGTGTGTTATTAATATACAAGATTTTAATGACGGATCCGGCACGCATTGGGTAGCAGTTTATAATATTAATTATTTTGACTCGTTTGGACTTCCTCCAAGCGATGTAAAAAAAAAAGTATATGAATAAAAAATTTAAAAAGATATATTATTCATCAAATGAACTCCAACCTGTTGGAACGTCTGCTTGCGGATATTATTGTATTATGTTTATCCAACACATGAGCAGAAATCTTTTTTTTTTTTAAAATTTATTTTACAGTTTGACAAGCATCCTTCTCATGCTAATGATGAGATCGCAATAAATTTTATCTAAACTTAAAATATAATCATGTCAACATACTGTCTCAAGTGTAGAACTAAAACAGAAAATATTGATGAAACAACAGAAAAAAACAAAAAACAACAGGATAATATTAAAAAGTTTTTTGTGCAGTCTGCGGAAAAAGAAAAAAATATGTTTTTAAAGAAAGTGTCCCCAGCGACAGTATCCTCAGAGATGTCGCTAGGATCTGGTTATCCTGATATTATTTTAGTCGACGACTAAAAATATAGAATGATATGCAACTGTGATTCTGACAGAGATTTGTGTCTTGAGCAAAATAAAATTGTCGCATACTGTCAATGTTGTAACAACAGAGAAATAATAGGGTCAGGTATAGATATACATAAAATTATTGGAAAATTACCAAAACCAAAAGGCGGTTGGACATTGCCAGGTCATCGGTATACAGGACCTTACAATCCGCTAGATCAACAACTAGATGAAAACGACAATCCATTGCCAGGTCAAGAGCCTTTTAATCAAGTGGATGCAATAGCGATGCGTCATGATATCATGATATCTGTTATCGTGATCATGAAAACTCAAAGCAGATTGTGATAAAGTAATGTTAGACGAATTACGTGATATGGAGCCAACAAATCTACGAGAACGTTTTTTGATAGAAGATTTGTTCAGGGAATGATAGGAGCAAAATAAACTCGGACTAAACTCGGACTCGGAAAAAAAAAGTATACGATGATCTTGCAGTCGAGCTGCACAGACCTAAAAAAAAAGTTCCCACGACGTAAAGTTGTCGCTAATGGTGTAGATGATATCTGGGCAATAGATTTGGTGGATGTATCCAATCTAGCTCAGTTTAACGTTGGCGCTGATGGTGCTCCAAAAAGGTATTTGTTTAATGTTATAGATGTTTTTAGCAAATACGCTTTCAGTGTACCTGTTTCGGATAAGACAGGGACTTCAATGACTGATGCGCTAAAACAAATAATAACGAGTACAGAAAGAAAACCGAATAAAATCTGGACTGATCACGGATCCGAGTTTTTAACAAAAAGTTTGAACAGTTTCTAGAACAAAAATAATATAAAAAAATATGTTACAGGAAACGAAGGTAAAAGCGCGTTGTTGTTGAGAGATTTAATCGCCCGCAAAACTATAAATTACACAAACATATGACAGCTAAAAAAAACACCACCCGTTACATCGATCACATTTCTCAAATCGTAGGTGAATATAATAACACAAAACATCGAACTATCAAAATGACGCCTAAAAAAGCTTTTTAAAAATCCAATATTAGCAAATGAAAACATGTATCGCAGACATAAATTTAACGTTGGTGATAAAGTTAGAATTTCTTTGACAAAAAAGGTATTTGCAAAAGGATTTACTCCAAACTGGAGCGAAGAAGTATTTGTAGTTGATAAGGTATTTTTACCAATACCTGTAACGTACGCTTTAAAAGATCTGGCAGGGGAACCTATCATAGGTAGTTTTTACGAACAAGAACTACAGAAAACTGAGCAGGATGTTTTTGTTATCGAGAAAGTGATTAGAAAAAAAGTTTAAAAAAAGTTTAGTCAAATGGCGTGGGTATAGCGATAAATTTAACAGTTGGATCCCAACTAAGCAGATTATGATATAATATAATTATTATAATTTTCTCATACTTTTGTTTGACAGATTTACATTTTACTGGTTTACATAACGATATTAGATACTGCTTACGATCGTCAGAGATCGTCATTAGATTATAAATCTTGACAAATATGAAATCGAATTTGATATTTTTCTGTCGGCCTGGAATTCTGATGTTTAAGAAAGGTTTGATTAGCTGCCAAAACAGTTGTTGTTCGGCAACGGTAAAATTAAAATTAAATATTTTTTTTTTGCAATGTGATACTTGACATTATATCGTTTAGTTGTTGGTCTGCTGTAATTTGATCTGTCAGCAACAGTGACTATTTCATCATCATCATCAGATTCGTGTTATATAAAATATCATCTTCATTATAACCAATAGATTTGTCTATATAAAATCTTTGGAAAATGTGACCTCATCACTGACGACCTTATCGCTGGTGACTTTGTCGCTAGTATCTTCTTCGTAGAGTTCAGCAAGTCGTTTCATCAAGTCCATTATTATAATATATTTTTTTATCTAATTTATTATTATAAGATGACTGATAAGATAAAATATCAACAAAAAAGTTAATATCGTAAATTACAACGAACTAGCCGAAGCGGTAAGAAAATGTTTGTTGGGTTAGTGTTATAGTGTTATTGTAATGCAAGGTGATTCTCATAAAATATTGCTAACAGAAGCAAAAAAAAAAAAAAAAATTAATGAAAGGCCATACACGACGCTAAAATTTAATCACGATGATATCATAGCATTTGCTCATCATTGCTTGACTAAAACTGAATTACAAAATATTATTGATCATCATATCTAAAACCAATCCTAGCATCGTATTTTCTTGAAAAAGTTGATTTCATTACTCCATCAGCTACAAATTTTACTGCTCTGGAATTTATCTTATAATGTTTTGCCGCAGCTGTAATAGATTTGAATTTAATCTCCTCATCCGTTTCGAGGTTTTTTGAAATAACAGGTTTTGTTGGACATCTAAAATTAATACCACCACCTCGTCCTTTTCTCACATTTTCCTGCTGGGTCACTAGCTCCAGATTGCTCAATCGATTATCAGTTTTTTACGTTATGATGTGATTAATAACCAGACCATTGGGTATAGATCCGTTGAACACCTCGTAAACAAACCTATGAACAATATAAATGAACTTGATTTGTCGATGTTCCTCTAACAGTTACCCTGATATCTCCCATATTGTTCATAGTACCAAGAACCTTTTTAGTTTTTCTGTTTCTAATAATACCGCGATCGTTAGCCTCGTATAAATCAAAGACCGGATGCGGCTGAAACTCATCTTGTAAGGATAAGTTTTCAATGTTGTCATCAGTGACTTTATCGTTCACGTGATATACACGCTGTCCCTCTGGAATATCATCGCAAAACAACGTGTAAATAAAATCTTTTCTAAACATTGCAATCCTCTCGGCATTATCTCCCTTTACACTAATCGTATAACCCGCTGACGTTAATTTGCCAACAGATATTCTAGTTTTGATGTTAATAACTGAACCTAATTGATTTCCAGCGTATAAGTTATACTTTGGGTGATAAATATCTTCTTTCCACTGTCATTATATATAGTTGATTTTTTTGTGGTGAAATGTTTGATAAATCTCTTGCTCACGTGCGCTTGTCAGATTTACTGTCATTATATTATAGGCGATTTTTTTTTATCTTTAATTGATTTTTAGCGCATGCGCAGTGTGAGATAAAGTTATACTTTGGGTGAATTTGATATTTTTCTTGCTCACATGTGTTTTTTTAGATTTGCTGTCATTATATTATAGGAGATTTTTTTATCTTTAATTGATTTTTAGCGCATGCGCAGTGTGAAAAAATTATCAATTAGATATTACATTATAGTATAATAATGTTAAAATTGCGTGATATAGCTAAGAGAAGCCTTATGGGAGAACCTAATAAAATAGCGACTGCTTTTGCAGGTTTTGATAATAGTTATCAGTTTGATAATCAAATTGTTTTAGTAAATTTTAATGCAAGGAATCTTTACCACCTACTACAGACAACTGTAAAACGTGAGCTCGAAAAACACAAAAGTATCAGATTATTTCTGCAATATCATGTTATATTTTCAAAGTTAGTTATAACGGAAGAATTAACTAACAAGGAAATTGCAGAACCTTATATGAACGCAAAATCAAGACGTGTTTTGCTTGGGACTGATCTGTTATCACTATCTGATGAAATACACCAAGAAATCTGGAAAAAAAAATAGAGGAATTCACTCAATTAGGTTCGGGTTGGAAGTTTGAAATGATCAAAGAAATATTGTTTCACACGATGAAATATAACGCATTACGAGGTAGTTCATACATCGACCTGCCACCAAAAAATAAAAAAGCAAAAGATGTTTATACAACATCAAAAACGTAGATAACAAGTGTTTCCAATGGGCTGTTCTTTCCGCACTATTTCCAGCAGAAAAAAACACGCTGATCGCGTTGAAAAATATATCAGTCACGTGTCTAGATTAAATTTTAAAGATATTAACTTTCCTGTGGCAGAAAATCAAATACCAAAATTTGAAAAGCAAAATAATGTTTCAATTAACGTTTTCGGACTAGATGAAAAAGAGGATGTATACCCGAGATATATTTCAGAAAAAGCTTCACAATCGACTATAAATTTACTGTTTTACAAAAATCATTACGTTTGGATTAAAAACTTTAACGGACTAGTTGGTAAACAGTACAATAAAAATAGGAACAAAAAGTTCTTTTGTTACCGCTGCTTGCATGGTTGTACTAACAATGAAACATTACAAAAGCATTTGCAGTACTGTAGTGATGTGCAAAGAATAACAATGCCATCTAAAAAAGATAGTGTGTTACAGTTTGTCCATCATAATCACAAACTAAAAATTCCTTTCGTTATATACGCTGATTTTGAGTGTTTACTTCAACCTGTACTTGGCGTAGAAAATAATCCTAATCAATCGAGTACAAGAAAAGTTCAAAATCATGTTCCGTGTGGAGTAGCGTACAAGGTAGTTTGTTGTACTGATTCTAGATTATCTAAACCAATCAAATTATATCGTGGTAAAAATCCAGCAGCTGTTTGGCTTCTCAAGCAGTTGATTAAGTGAAGTTGAATATTACTTATCGTTTGAAAAAAGTAACGCCAATGTTAAAATTAACACCTCAACAAGAATCCGATCACGAGCAAGCTGAAATTTGTCATATTTGTGAAAAAGCTTTTGACCCTCACAATGTCAGGACTGACAACAAAAAAGTACATGACCATTGTCATTTGACTGGACAGTATCGTGGAGCGGCTCATAATCAGTGTAATTTAAAATTTCATGCTCCAGATTTTATTCCGGTTATTCTTCACAATTTTCGAGGATATGATAGCCATATTATAGTAGAAGCTTTTGGTGATCCTGATATAAAATCTCGTCTAAAACTCGATAACGTCATCAAATGCATCCCAAATAATTTTGAAAAGTACATGTCAGTTACGCTAGGTAAATTGCGTTTTATTGACAGCCTGCAGTTTATGGCAGCCTCGTTAGATGAGCTAGTAAAAGGTTGTAGTAAATTTGATAACCTAAGAGACTGTTTTGGAGATAAATTTAATCTACTAGCTAAAAAAGGAGTTTTTTTCCATACGAATACCTCGACGACTGGAGTAAATTTGATGAAACATCTTTACCTGGCAAAGATAAATTTTACTCACAACTTAAAAATGAAAATATAACTGATGATGAGTACAGGTATGCACAAGATATCTGGAAAGAGTTTGATTGTGAGACTTTTGGTGATTATCATGATTTGTATTTGAAAACTGACGTGTTATTATTAGCATATTTTTTTGTTTCTTATCGAGAAGTGAGTTATGAAGAGAATGGACTAGAGCCTGGCTGGTATTATTCTGCCGCTGGGTTGTCATGGGATGCTCTGCTAAAGTTTAGTAAGGTAAGGTTAGAATTACTGACTGATGTGATGTTCAATATATGTTTTTTATCGAAAAAGGTATCCGAGGCGGTATTAGCGTGATAACAAAAAAATATGCTGAACCAAACAACAAATATTTGAAACAGTATAACCCTGACCTTCCTTCGAAGTATATATTTATCTAGATTGTAATAAACTTGTACGGTGGTTCGATGGCAGAACCAATGCCTTTTGGTGGATTTCATTGGATCACGGTTGATCGATTTCTATCAGAGAGACAGAAAAAAAGATACCCGATGATGTTTCCTATTTCGTTGAAGTTGATCTTGATTATCCAAATTCGCTACACAAATTACATAACGATTACCCTTTCTGTGCGGAATCGATTGTCATAGATTATAGTTTGTTATCAAAAGAACAACAAGCGTTGGCATCACCAAGGCAACATTCCATGGTCAAGAAACTAGTACCAAATTTACTTGATAAGAAAAATTACGTTTTGCATTACAAAGTTTTAAAACAAGCAGTCGATGCTGGTCTTGTGTTGAGAAAAGTTCATCGTGTACTAAAATTTAATCAGTCGCCGTGGATGAGAGGTTATATTAACTCAAACACTTCAAGAAGGGCTGCAGCCAAAATAGAGTTTGAGAAAAACTTCTTTAAACTGATGAACAATTCCGTTTTTGGTAAGACGATGGAGAATATTAGGAAACGCGTAAATATCGAAATAGTTAATGATATCAATCGCAGAAACAAACTTGTGTCAGACGATGATTTTGTGAGCATGAAAATATTTAATGAAAATCTTGTTGCGATACAAAGAAGAAAAGCAAATCTAAAACTAAACAAGCCAATCTATGTTGGAGCTGCAGTGTTAGATTTATCAAAGTGGCTGATGTACTATTTTCATTACACTTTTGTTAAAAATCAGTGGCCGGCTAGTAGATTATTGTTTACTGATACTGATTCGCTCGTATATGAAATCGAATGTGAGGACATCTATCAGGACATGTACAGTAATCGACATCTGTTTGATCTTTCCGATTATCCACGTGACAGTAAATTTCATGACGACACAAATAAAAAGGTTATTGGTAAGTTTAAAGATGAAATGAACTCGAGCGCTATCAAATACTTTATCGGATTACGCAGCAAAATATATGCCATATTGTTAGACAATAATAAAATAACGAAAAAAGCCAAAGGTCTGCCTCGTAATTTTGTTACAAAGTTTATGAAATTTGATGACTACAAGTACGCTCTTGATGGCGGTGTTAGTTTTATGAGAGCTATGGCAATTCGAACTAATCATCATAAGCTTGAAACAGATGTCATTATCAAACGTGGATTGTGTAATTTTGATGACAAACGTTATTGTGAAAATGGTTGTAGATACATTTGCCCTTGGGTATTTTCATTGTGACTAAAATTTTATCTAAACTTATAAAATAATGTTTGAAAATTTGACAATGACAAATGGCTACAATAGTAACATCAAATATCTAATGATGGACGGTAAACAATTGACAGTTGAATTTAATAATGAAACATCAGGTATATGTTTTAATGGAACACGTGACAAGTTAAAACTTTCGCTCATCAGATCTGATAACAGCGTGTATTTCAATAATCTCGAACAATTGTATCAAAAGTTGCTAGCGGAATTTAAAAACTTTCACAGCCCCATTAGCCAACAAAACTATACTAAACTCACAATTGATCTCGATCGGTCAAGGGTATATTTTATCAACAAAAAATATCCTCTGAACAAACCAGAAATGAAAGATTTGTTTGAGTCCCATCGCTGTGTGAGCGGTAAAGTAAAATTTAGTATCTATAGTCGTGATAGTGAAGTATTTTTAATATCAACAGTTGAAACATTAATCTTTGGTAATGAGATATAAAATAATATCATTTTCATTCTAATGCTAGTTTAATTTCCACCTTGTTAACTAAAACGTTCTAATACACAGTTTAATTTTCATCCTGTCATCTGATAAAAAATTTGTTATCTGATGAAAAAACCCTCATTTTCCTATACTACTATTATCCTGTTATCTGATAAAAATTTGTGGTAAAACCTATTTGCCGTGTTTAGAATAATCGTATTCCACGCATGCGCTGTTCTAACAAATTCTTTACTTCTGTTGACAGAGCTTATCGCATTCCAACACCCGTTGTTTTGTCTGGTTACAAAATATCTGTCTACATAGTAGTAGTATTAGGAAAATAAGGGTTTTGGCAGGGGTGGGGGAGGAGGTGTGGGAGGTGGGGGGCCAAAACACTCATACTTGTTTGGAGGGTAAAAAAAAGTGAGCTAAAATCCTCATTTAATTTATACTTGTTTGGAGGGTAAAAAAATAAAGTGGGCTGAAACCCTCATTTCCCTCTACTATATATATATATATATATATAATAATCACAATCATAATCACAATCATAATCACAATCATAATCATAATCACAATCATAATCATAATCACAATCATAATCATAATCATAATCATAATCACAATCATAATCATAATCATAATCACAATCATAATCATAATCATAATCATAATCATAATCATAATCATAATCATAATCACAATCATAATCACAATCATAATCATAATCACAATCATAATCATAATCACAATCATAATCATAATCATAATCACAATCATAATCATAATCACAATCATAATCACAATCATAATCATAATCACAATCATAATCACAATCATAATCATAATCATAATCATAATCGTAATCATACTCATAATCATAATCATAATCGTAATCATAATCATACTCATAATCATATATGTATAATCACAATCATAATCATATGTATATAATCATATGTCTTTTCCGGTGCCCTAGTGGTTAAAGCTTTCCACTCGGATTCGGGAAGCCGTGAGTTCGAACCCCGGCCGAGTAAATACCAATGACTTTAAAAAATGGTACTAACAGCTGCCTCGTTTTACACATCATTATGAGGTTAGTGTTAGGACTGGTCAGCCTGGTGTCAGGATAATGTGACTGGGTGGGACATGTCTGAGGCATGATGTCCCAGTGCTAGACATCATTATATCATTATAAACTGTCACTGCAGACATCGCAGCGATATGACTGAAAATTTGTTAAAGGTATTTTGAAAATTTAAATCACACACATAACCTTATGCATATGTTTGTAATCATAATCATAAGTATATAATGTTATTCATAATCATAATATATATATATATATATATATATATATATATATATATATATATATATATATATATATATATATATATATATATATATATATAATTGTAATCATATGTATATCATTATATTCATAATCACATGTATATAATCATAAGTACAAAATCATAATCTTAGGTATATCATAACAAGTATATTATCATCTTCAAAAATAGTCCTCTCGGGGGACTATTATTTTTTAATACAAATATTTATGGCTTTAGAAATATCGTTATCAAAAAGTCTATCAACTATGTCGTCAATAAATGTCATTAGATCATCTGCCCAAGCTCTTAGTCGTTCGTCATTTTCAGTCGCAAATAATTATACTGATCCATATTTTGGTGATATATGATAACCAGCTTGTTAAATTTTTGGAATACATGATATATGGTGTATCATGAGTCGCCCTTTTCTTTGTTATATTTAGGAATATATGGTAGAATGTTTGGTAAAAAGTGGGTTCAATTAATAATGGCAGATCCCGTATATTCAGAGGAGTGTAACTCAATAATTCATCCAAATACGCAGAAAAAAATATTCAATTTCAATCAGGTTTAGTTTGAACTGTTCAAACATTTCGAAGATAAAGTAGCACCACTTTCCTACGCATTACTTTCATATTGACATTAGTCACATTCGTTAAAGACCGCTCAGGTGGCCTAGTGGTTAGAGCGTCCAAAACAGATGCAAGAGGTCGCTGGTTCGGATCCCTGCCGAATCATAACAAAGACTTATAAATATGGTACTAGCAGCTGTCTTGCTTGGCGTTCATCATGCTACATGCCTGTGGCATGATGCCCCAGTTCTAGCCATCACTATAAAATGTTGCACTGCAGACATAAGAGAGATAGGACTGAAAAATGGTTAAAGCTACGTTTAAGAAAAGAAACACACACACACACACACATTCGCCAATATACATTTGGGGCTCACTGTCATGTTTTATTTATTTTCTTTTTTTTTCTTTCTTTTTTTCCCCGTCAGTTTAAATTACAATTGGAATTGCTACAGTATGAAAGAGACATACTGGAAACATGTATGGTCTTCGATTAAAATTGCACGATGAGTACATTATTGATAGTTTTAACGTGACCTGATATGTCTTATCTCAATGTTAAACTGAGTTTATCTTTGTTACATATATATCGCACCAATACACCTCACTAAACCAGAAATAAAATTGTTTAAATGCTTATATTAGAAAAGCTGCTATCTCTTTTTAAACCAATTTGTATCCAAATATTTTGTGCATATGTCATGCTATAGTATATTAGTATCAGTTCTTATGAAATATTATTAATTAATTAATTAATTTTATCAGATAAAACAATGTAATTAATTAATCAATTAATTTGCTAATTAATTAATTAATTAATTAATTAATGTTATTAGATCAAGCAATGGAAATACTTGGTATAATGACCAACGTGAAGAAGAATAATCCAATTTGTCATCAAAGCAGGTTTGCTTTTGTACGATATTATGGAAGTAAATGCTGTAATATGAACCTAACACATTAACGTTTTGACCTACACCAATGTATAAAGTACAGATTATTTTCCGATTTTAGAGAAAAGTATGTTATAGACTGCTTTTGAATACATTAAAATATGCTTGGTGAAAATACAGGACTTATACGCTATACTATTTAAGCTGGACATCATGCAAAATACAAAACCTTGTACGCTATACTATTTAGGCTGGACATCATGCAAAATAAAAGACCTTGTACGCTATACTATTTAGGCTGGACATCATGCAAAATAAAGGACCTTGTACGCTATACTATTTGGGCTGGTAATCATGCAAAATACAAAACATTGTACGCTATACTATTTAGGCTGGTCATCATGCAAAATAAAAAACCTTGCACGCTATACTATTTAGGCTAGACATCATGCAAAATAAAGGACCTTGAACGCTATACTATTTAGGCTGGTCATCATGCAAAATGCAAAAACTTGTACGCTATACTATTTAGGCTGGTCATCATGCAAAATAAAGGACATTGTACGCTATGCTATTTAGGCTGGACATCATGCAAAATAAAGGACCTTGTACGCTATACGATTTACGCTGGACATCATGCAAAATACAAGGCCTATACGTTATAATATTTAGGCTGGACATCATGCAAAATAAAGGACCTCATAAGCTATACTATTTAGGCTTCACATCGTGCAAAATACAGGGCACGTACGCTATACTATTTAGGCTGGACATCATGCAAAATAAAGGACCTTATACGCTATAATATTTAGACTGGACATCATGCAAAATACAGGCCGTGTACGCTATACTATTTAGCTTGGACACCATGCAAAATACAAGACCTTATACGCTATACTATTTAGATTAGACATCGTGCAAAATACAGGGCCTGATACGCTATACTATTTAAACTGGAAATCGTGAAAAATACAGAATATGTACGCTATACTATTTAGTATGGACATCATGCAAAACACAGGACCTAATAGGTTATACTAATTAGGCTCACATCGTGCAAAATACAGGGCTTGCACGCTATACTATTTAGGCTAGACATCATACAAAATACAGGACCTTGTATGCTATACTATTTAGGTTCTACATTGTGGAAAAATAACGGTTTTTACGCTATACTATTTAAGCTCGACATCATGCAAAATACAGGACCTTATACGCTAAACTATTTAGGCTAGAGATCATGCAAAATACAGGGCCTGATAAGCTATACTACTTAGACTCGACATTATGCAAAATACAGGGCTTGTACGCTATACTATTTAGGCTGGACATCATGCAAAATACAGGGCCTTATTCGTTATATTATTTAGGGTGGACATCGTGCAAAATACAGGAAATTGTACGCTATACTAATTAGGCTGGACAACATACAAAATACAGGACATTATACGCTATACTATTTAGACTGGACATCATGCAAAATACAGGCTGTGTACGCTATAATATTTAGCTTGGACATCATGCAAAATACAGGACCGTATACGATATACTATTTAGGCTGGACATCATGCAAAATAGAAAACCTTGTGCGCTATACCATTTAGGCTGGTCATCATGCAAAATAATGGACCTTGTACGCTATACTATTTAGGCTGCAAATCATGCAAAAAACAGGGCTTGTACGCTATTCTATTTAGGCTGGACATCATGCAAAATACAGGGCTTATACGTTATAATATTTAGGCTGGACATAATGCAAAATAAAAGACCTTATACGCTATACTATTCAGGCTGCGCATCATGCAAAATACAGTGCTTGTACGCTATGCTATTTAGGCTGGACATCATGCAAAATAAAGGGCTAATACGTTATACTATTTAGGCTGGATATCATGCAAAATAAAGGACCTTATACGCTAACCTATTCACGCTGGACATCATGCAAAATACAGGACCTTATATGCTATACTATTTATGCTGGACATTATGCAAAATACAGGACCTTGTACGCTATACTATTTAGGCTGGACATCATGCAAAATACAGGACCTTATAACCTATACTATTTAGACTGGATATCGTGCAAAATTCAGGGCCTGTTACGCTAAACATTTAAAATTGGACGTCGTGCAAAATACAGAATATGTACGCTATACTATTTAGGATGGACATCATGCAAAATACAGGACCTTATACGTTATACTAATTAGGCTCACATCGTGCAAAATACATGGCTTGTACACTATTCTGTTTACGGTGGACATCATTCAAATTACAGGACCTTGTACGTTATGCTATTTAGGTTCTACATCGTGGAAAAAAACGGCTTTTACGCTATACTATTTAGGCTGGTCATCATGCAAAATAAAGGACATTGTACGCTATGCTATTTAGGCTGGGCATCATGCAATATAAAGGACCTTATACGCTATACCATTCAGTCTGGTCATCATCCACAATACAGGACCTTATATGCTATACGATTTAGACTGGACATCATGCAAAATAAAGAACTTTTTACGCTATTCTATTTAGACTGGACATCATGCAAAATACAGGACATTATGCGCTATACTATTTAGGCTTCACATCGTGCAAAATACAGGGCAAGTACGCTATATTATTTAGGCTGGACATCATGCAAAATACAGGAATTTATACGCTATACTATTTAGACTGGACATCATGCAAAATACAGGGCCTAATACGCTAAACTATTTAAACTGGACATCGTGCTAAATACAGAATATGTACGCTATACTATTTAGGATTGACATCATGCAAAATACAGGACCTTATACGTTATACTAATTAGGCTCACATCGCGCAAAATACAGGGCTTGCACGCTATACTATTTAGGCTGGACATCATACAAAATACAGGACCTTGCACGCTATACTATTTAGGTTCTACATCGTGGAAATAAACGGCTTCTACGCTATACTATTTAGGCTCGACATCATGCATAATAAAGGACCTTATACGCTAAACTATTTAGGCTGGAAATCATGCAAAATACAGGGCCTGATAAGCTATACTATTTAGACTTGACATCATGTAAAATACAGGGCTTGTACGCTATACTATTTAGGCTGGACATCATGCAAAATACAGGACCTTATATGTTATACTATTCAGGCTGGACATCATGCAAAATACAGGAAATTGTACGCTATTCTATTTAGGCTGGACATCATACAAAATACAGGACCTTATACGCTATACTATTTAGACTGAACATCGTGCAAAATACAGGACCTTACACGCTATACTATTTAGGCTGGACATCGTGCAAAATACAGGACCTTATAAGCTTTACTATTTAGGCTGGACATCATGCAAAATACAGGCCGTTTACGCTATACTTTTCAGGCTGGACATCATGCAGCATACAGGGCCTATGCGGTATACTATTTAGCCTGGACACCATGCAAAATACAGGACCTTATTCGCTATACTATTTAATTCTGACATCTTTCAAAAGTTTCCATATGGATTCCTACATATCCCGACAACAACTATTAAAAATTACGCTCAAAGCGCATGAACAATTCTAATAATTTGAACAGGGAGCATATACAAAATAATACATATAATTTTGTCTGTACGAAAATTTTACATGCAAACAAACATATCGCGATTGTGGCCTAATTTTCTGTATGTGAGAAATTCCACATGCGTCCAACATTAAGATTGGATCATGTTAAGGTGCAGCTGTTGTATGTATCCAGATAAGTAGAAGGGATGATGTTTTTCCCTTCTCATTGATTGTATGTCAATACATAAATGTAATTGTTGTATAAAAATTCATAGGAATTATTTTCAAGAAAGCTACATGATCCGCATTGTTATAATTATGTTTATGGAAAAACCTATCGGGATTCAGGTGGTTCCTAGAGTAAAATCTCTGTCCCACAATACGGCATACAACTAAAAAGGTTCAAAAACTTAAGAATCCTAGTTTAGTTGATTGCCAATATAATATTGACTAGCTGATTGATGCAATAAACTTAATCTCCGTGAAAAATTTATTTATTAAACTTTCAAAAAAAATATAAATCCAAATAATACCTTACAATTTTGGAAAAGTGCTTGATAGACGGAAAAAGTCATAGCAATATAGCTAAATGATATAAATATCGTTAAGTGCAATAAGTGATTTTTTTAAAGCGGAAATGGTGCGTTTGGCAGGAAAATTAATGAGTGCTAGAAACAGTGCTAAACACAATGTGTTTCTATGAGTGCTAGAAACAGTGCTACCCACATGGTGTTTCTATGAGTGCTAGAACTGGTGCTAAACACATGGTGTTTCTATGAGTGCTAAAAGTCGTGCTAAACTCATGGTGTTTCTATGAGTGCTAAAAGTGGTGCGAAACACATTGTGTTTCTATGAGTGCTAAAAGTGGTGCTAGACTCATGGTGTTTCTATGAGTGCTAAAAGTGGTGCTAAACCCATGGTGATTCTATGAGTGCTGCAAGTGGTGCTAAACACATGGTGTTTCTATGAGTGCTAAAAGTGGTGCTAAACCCATGGGGGATTCTATGAGTGCTGCAAGTGGTGCTAAACACATGGTGTTTCTATGAGTGCTAAAAGTGGTGCTAAACCCATGGTGATTCTATGAGTGCTGCAAGTGGTGCTAAACACATGGTGTTTCTATGAGTGCTAAAAGTGGTGCTAAACTCATGGTGTTTCTATGAGTGCTAAAAGTGGTGCTAAACCCATGGTGATTCTATGAGTGCTGCAAGTGGATCTAAACACATGGTGTTTCTATGAGTGCTAAAAGTGGTGCTAAACATACGGCGTTTCTATTAGTGCTAAAAGTGGTGCTAAACTCATGGTTTTTCTATGAGTGCTAAAAGTCGTGCTAAACTCACGGTGTTTCTATGAGTGCTGAAAGTGGTGCTAAACTCTTTGTGTTTCTATGAGTACTAAACATGGTGCTAAACTCATGGTTTTTCTATGAGTGCTAAAAGTGGTACTAAACTCATGGTGTTTCTATGAGTGCTTAAAGTGGTGCTAAACTCATGGTGTTTCTATGAGTGCTAAAAGTGGTGCTAAACTGATGGTGTTTCTATGAGTGCTGCAAGTGGTGCTAAACTCATGGTGTTTCTATGAGTGCTTAAAGTGGTGCTAAACTCATGGTGTTTCTATGAGTGCTAAAAGTGGTGCTAAACACATGGTATTTCTATGTGTGTTAAAAGTGGTGCTAAACTCTTGGTGTTTCTATGAGTACTAAAAGTGGTGTTAAACTCATGGTGTTTCTATGAGTGCTAAAAGTGGTACTAAACTCATGGTGTTTCTATACCAATTCATGTGCATTTACCCCCTTCTCCAATTAAACTACGTAGAAGGAAAGTGAGAAATAGTGACTATTAACGTTCTATGACATTAAGAAAAAATCCTGGAAAGGTAAAGGTGCGGTTTGCAGTTTTCTTTGTGGAGCATTATTGTATAAAATGGGGGGAGGGGACCCAGAGTGGCCTAGTGGTCTAAAGCGCTGACCGTTACGGATCACAGCCATCTGCGTAAGTTAGAGTCCAAACTCGGCTAATAGTGGGTAAGTGAGAAAACCTGCCAGAAGCTGCTTGTGGGTCGGTGCTTCTTCTCGTGGTTTTCCAGGGTTCTTCATCCACCATTGTTACTGGCCGCCATGTATAGCCTATCTTGTGCTGAAAATGGTGTTTAACAATATAACAACAACAATAACAACAATTATATAAAATGTACAACTGGCTACGAGCTGCTTATGGACTGGCACAAACATGGCCATGTCTGCAAATTCCGTTTGATCCCAGTCAGTCTCATTTTGAGTTGTTATCTCAGTGATCTTTGCGTTATATTTCTACGAAAAGGGATGAACGTTGACAGTGACAGTGCTAGAGTTGATTTTTAAAGGTTTACAATTTTTATATTTTCCGTTGCCTTTAACATTTCTTAAGCAATGAAGTAAAAAGCAAGAGCATTTTTCTGCAAGAAAGTGGGAGACGTCAGCTTATGGGGACAGTGGCTTTTCGATAGCGCTCATTTTGGGATTAGCTTGTACTTGGTGAGTGACTTTTCATCACGTACTAACACGACTAATTATATATATATATATATATATATATATATATATATATATATATATATATATATATATATATATATATATATATATATATATATATATATATATATATATATATATATATGTATGTATATATATATATATATATATATATATATATATATATATATATATATATATATATATATATATATATATATATATATATATATATATATATATATATATATATATATATCGCTAGCATTACCCTTGATCTGCAACAATCTTTCGAAAACTCGGTAAGTCAAGAACTATTTTTCAGTTAGGCTCAATTGTATAACTTTCGCATGATGCGTCTAATACATGTTAGGAATTGCAAAATATAGAGCAAGCTAATTTGTGTCTATGATTGCTCCATTTTATGTTCCTTCATATTGTTGTTGTTTAACAGTGTAAGTTTATCTTACAGATTTAATTATTGACAGCCGTAATCATGAAGATCGCCATCATTCTTGCCTGCATCTCTGTTGTTTTCTGTACACCAGACAAGAGATTTTTCTTAGGCCCGCGTAAGTAAAATAATTTATATAATTTTATGTATTTTCAATTAATCGGCTCTTTTGCTTTCCTAAACGATTATTACAAATTTTCATTATTATTTTGATTTTAAAATGCTTTGCTAAAGGATGCTGAAAATATTTAACGACCCTTTCGCTTCTGTCGAGACTATCTTACTGTTATTTATCTTCTGTCAATAGACAACAAAAACCTATATGACTTGGTGTGATCACCTAGAAAAATTTGTTCCGCTATCTTTCAGCTTGACGTTTATGTCCGTAATTTTACTATAGATAGGTTCTGCTTAATACAATTTAATAAAGAAAAACGCATAAATAGACGCTATTTATAACAAGAATATAATTCTGAGAAAAGTAAACAAACCATGATGATTATCTTTGCATTTCTGCCAGATTGAAAACTTTTCCTCAATAAACGCTTGGAATAAACTTAGAGTATAATATTTGCATGGATTTTGTGATGTGATTATGTGATTATGATTTTTAACGTAGCTTTAATAGTTATATCGCTACGATGTCTGCATTTTGGCAGTTTGTAGTAATGTCTAACACTGGGGCATCATGCTGCATACATGTAGCATGATATCCCACCCAATCACATTATCCTGACACTAGACCGAACAATTAATATTAACCACTTAATGATGTGCGTCAAGCGACGCAGCTGTTGGTACCATTTTTCTAAGTCTTTTGTATGACACGACCTCCCGCACCCGAGGCGGACGCTCTAACCACTAGGCCATCGGAGCGGTTGCATGGATTTAGTATTTTTTGACGTTATAAGTCATTCGAGATAAATAATTCTAGTATGTATCTGTCTTTATCAACTACTTCGAGAAAGGAAAATCATGCAACAACTGAAAGCGGCTTCAAATATTCATGGCCTTCTCTCTACCTAATTTTCAGACTTTTGCAAAAGTAAACGCTACATAAAATTGTTTTTTTCCACCCTGCATGTGCCTTTATTTTCCTGCTAGGCTCGTTCTCAGTTCAACATAGTTAAAATACATGCTATATATTATATCAGTAATACAGGATCCGGTCTTGGAGTAAAACCTAATTTGTGGTAAACACTATATTAATAATGCATAATAAATCACGTACATTTAATATTTCTTTCTTTCCATTCAAACATTGTTTCTGCTAATCATTATATATATATATATATATATATATATATATATATATATATATATATATATATATATATATATATATATATATATATATATATATATATATATATATATATATATAATTTGAAATAACAGGAACAATTGTATCTATGTAGTTGTATTCTTGTTCGAGACTTTACCAGGCATTACAAGAAAATGTTATCCTGATGTTTAATTATGCTTGCTTTGGTTATTGTGACTCGTCGATCGCACGCAAAAAGCTTCTTTTTTACATACGTTGCAGACGGTAATTCAAGAAAGCATGTGTTTATCTGATTTTTTATGAAAATATGCTTTTTATACAAGATTTGTGAAAGGATATTGGTCATTTAATATTATAAGCTAATGATATCTGGTAATTTTGATTTGTTATTAAACAGTGACAAGCTTTAATACCACGCATCTGAAAGAAACGGTGCAGACACTTCTGAACGTAGTGGGAACTGACGCCACCGAAGGTCTGTGTGAAACAGAATGCCACACGCTTATGACTGATCCAACTCACTTCCTGCATTACAGCTGCCCGCTCGTTTGCCACGGGTACGTCGTTATCTAGAGCTAATCTTTAGTAAACGTTGAATACTAAGCCAAATATTACTCAGGCTATGCAAGCAAATTACATGGTCTATATGTGTCAAATTGAATATATATATATATATATATATATATATATGTATATATATATATATATATATATATATATATATATATATATATATATATATATATATATATATATATATATATATAAAGCCGCCGATAACGAATAGTGCAAAACTAGCTTTTAACTAGCCTGAAGTATTAAAAAACACAACCACGTTAAATATACAAACTTTACATGATTGTATATATGTGGGTCTATATCAAATCTATCAAAAGTTTTTAAAGACATTAAGAACGACTACGTGAAAAATTATATATATATAAGTTCTATTAAATGTTTCTGTCTAAATGAAATACAAACCGATGCAAAATACCACAAGCAAGAGAAATAAAAGCCGAAATGAGATTTTAGCATGAGATGATGATGATAATGATAATGATGATGATGATCTTTTCATATTTGCTGTTGGTGTTGCTGGTATTATTATTATTATTATTATTATTATTATTATTATTATTATTATTATTATTATTGTTGTTGTTGTTGTTGTTGTTGTTGTTGTTATTATTATTATTATTATTATTATTATTATTATTATTATTATTATTATTATTATTATTATTATTTTGCTGTAAAAGATTTCGTATGACCTTGGTGGTATTCGTTGTTTCTGCTGCTGTTTTCATTAGAGTTTTCAAGTTCTTGATATAACATTGCTCTCCCCTTTAGAGTTATCTGCCCTCTTAACAATACTAATGATAAGTTCATAAATAAAAGTTATTCCTATCGTTAAATTTAAAGCCGCGGACTAAATATTTATTTATTTGTTTATATCGACTTCTAAATGTGAAAAGAATTTCTGGCGTTACTTTTGACTTTGATTATTGGCACTTGAAACATTAGAGACTTGTTACATGATAAAAAGTCTGTTTGACCGTACACAAAACACAAGTTTAAGAACTTAGAATTACCCGAGAGTTGAAGTACCACAGTGGTTAGTTTGGCCGGGTTCGATCTCCGAATCAGTCTCATTTGACTACCGTATTGTGTTCTTAGGCAAAAATACATTCCAGCCTCTTTGTTTAAAATAAAAATACTAAAAAATAAATAAAACTAAAAACTCTTTGAAAAATGCCTTGAAAGAGACTTAGGAAAATAAAAGTAGGTATATTTTTTAAACTTAAAATGTACGTTTTAGATCATTGGTTACCGTGTTACAATTCTACGCATAGGTTCAGTTCACTATTCCTCGTCCAGACAAGATTGGCTACAGAGTTGTATCCCTGGGCATGACGCTTTGCACTCATTACTAAACAAAAAAAAAAGAACTAAAAATAAGATTACTAGGAAAGACACCTAGAAATCTAGATAGCTCAAAAAAAAGAAGCGATTGTGTATATGAACGATGCACAGCAATCATATGTATGCCGAATAAGTTAACGTGGTCTTACCCCAGTCAAACTAAAGTAGTGTTGTGTAATTTGGGATTTGAAGGAGAGGGTCTGTCTCATTTCATATAAATATCAAAATAGAATACTTAATGTTAAAAAAGATACAAAGAACCAAACTGCTTATTAAAAGGTATCACGGTACCAATTGCTTTTCCATAGAACGCAATACAAATGTTTTGCGAAATAAATATACTTTCTATCCTACCTCAGCATGCATGTCACACACACGGTCACAGAGAACAATGTTAGATTGTTAATTTGATAACATTGAAAATAGGTACTCCACTGCATTTAAAAAAGATAACTCTGCTGGAACTAGACAGGGGTAAGAGTTATCTAGTTACAACGGACACATTTTCAGTCATGTGTACCACATTTTAAAATAGATATTAAAAAATACAAAATGTGTTCTAGATATGAATTAACATAATATCACATGTTGCCAAGAGGCTCAACTTTTTTTAAAAGCCTAACAGAAAGTACAACTCTTATATAATGCACAAATTACAGCTAATTTTGTTGCTTATTTCTGAAGGCAATGTTCCCTACACCTTAAGCAACCTCCCACCTGGGGTTGTACAATTGGTACCTTTATAGCCAACCTTAATTTTTTCAATAACCTTGAATATAGCTTGGGACTGTAGAAGTGACAAATGTACTTAGTCTCGCTTGTCAGAAACAATTGCATGAGAAACCTTAGCTGTGTTTTATATTAATGTGTATGTAATTGTCTTTGAACTTTTTCAGCTGCTATTTTCATATTTGTGCTTTACTAACAAACCATATTTTTGGAATTAAATGATTTGTTTTAACTATGAGTTGTGTTTTATTAACATCAACACTTACTGAACTTCAGATGGGTGATATGGGATAAATCACATCACATCATATTATGTAATAATTAGGTCAAAGGTCAGTGTACTGAACAGTGCATACCTCTTCTACTTCATTAAGTACAATTCACCTAAACTAAAGGACTTTATCTTTGTTTAGTAGATGCATAACTTAACACCAGAGACAGGTGGACATGAACCAATCTTATTATAAAGTATAAGTAATCAACACTTTACACTATCTGCAGATACATGAGGTCACTAACCTCCAGTCCTGATACAAAGGTCAACCTACCCATAATCTTTGTAATACAAATAGAAACCTTCCCTCCTTAGTGTAGTGAATAAAATTAATGCAATAAGCCAATCTATCACCAAATATAGTATATTCACAACTTTAAGTGGTTATGCTGCATTAGGGGTGAAATTTGGGGAATAAAATATAGAAAAATGCCAAAGATAAACAATAAGAAAGTGAGTCAAAAGGAGTTAAAACTGCAGGAAGGTGTGTATCGAAAAGAGAGATGTAAGTTATGATAAAGGAATTAAAGGAGACAAAGCTGCAATGAGGAAAATGAGAAGCAAAAGTTTCATGACCTTACCTTGGACAATATATGGAGGCAGTACCACCATAGGTCCAAGGACAGTCCGAAGGCACCTGTGATACAATATCTATCACATGCAATGAAATTTCAAGTGAAGTGGTGCTCATTCCCATCTATTAAATAAGGGTGAATAATTTAGAAAATACAGATGCATATAATTTATATTTCTTTTATATAAGAAATGGACAGAAACTGGCTAAACTTAGAAAGAAAAATACCTCAACCAAACAAAACATCACTTATCTGGTTTTGAACGTGTAAACTTTACTGCGAGAAATTATTAAATTGCTTCTACTTATAGTTTCATCAAAACTGAGGGCTAATATAGTATTTCACAAATCTTCTCTTTATTTGTTATAACCAATCACTAAAAATGTGAGTTTTTATTTCTTGAATTCTTATGTCTGGTGTAAGGGAGATAACTGATTTATAAACATAAGGTGTGGTCATTTTATTTCCTCAAATATATTATATATGTAATAGAGATGGCATTAACACATGTATTAACAATGCAATTAAATTATCCCAAGAAATACACTATTGATAAGTGGGAACCTAATATTCAGGCTTCCGTATGTAATAGAGTCCTCAAGAGTGATGTCATATTGTTCTTTAAGGTGAGGCGGCTTGTTTGATTTCACATAGTTTATGTTATCTACAATGCCAACATGTGGAGTACAGCCTTCCATAGACATGCGGATATGATCCCATGCCAATTGGATTCTTGCAATGGGATGCAAAGTTTGCATAACAGTGATTACTTGAATGGAAGGAATGGGCAATATGTGACTAATATGGTTATCACTCAATAATGTTGGACCAGTTGTTTTAATTTGCATGATTTATAATATTTGACAGATAAAATAGTCAATATTTGGCCGAAATCTACTATAATATGTTTACATAACTTACTTTGTTGCATCTTTGCCAATCTTGGAGCTGACAACCCAAAAATGAAACCATAACCATCAAGCAATATGTCTATGTCTGTCACATCAAAAGCCTCAATCCTAAGTCAACTTGTGCTATTTTCTTAAGATTTCATTCATCTTATTCTTAAAAGATTGCCAATATTTGACCAGAAATGTTCAGCATACATTAGTTTTCCTACAACAAACTAGTACAGTTCATAAATGCTGCCAACATGTATGCGTTTCTATGAATACACTGGGAGGCTGTTCTTCCCTGTAGGTATCACGGTACCAATTGCTTTTCCAGAGACCGCAATGCTAATGTTTTGCGAAATAAATATACTTTCTATCCTACCTCAGCATGCATGTCACACACTGTCACAGAGAAAAATGTTAGATTGTCAATTTGATAACATGGAAAATAGGTACTCCATTGCATTTAGGAGAGATACCTCTGCTGGAACTAGATAGGGGTGAGAGTTATCTAGTTACACCGGGCACATTTTCAGTCATGTGTACCAAATTTTAAAATAAATATTAAAAAATGCAAAATGTGATCTAGATATGAATTAACATAATATCACATGTTGCCAAGAGGCTCAACATTTTTTAAAGCCTAACAGAAAGTACAACTCTTACATAATGCACTAATCACAGCTAGTTTTGTTGTTTATTTCTGAATGCAATGTTCCCTACACCTTAAGCTCCGCCCACCTGGGGTTGTACAATTGGTACCGTTATACCAAAATGGAGAAGCTGATTTACTGCAAGGGAGATAACTCTATGAATAAACGACAATGTTTTCTGAATAACAGGTGTTCACCATCAAAACTCGATATTTAACGTTCAAGATAGTTTTGCCTATTCAATGATTCAAGTTCAGGTTCTGTACAACACTATTTAATTATGCTATCCAGTCATATATGGTATACATGAAAGAATATTCTGCATAATATATGTCTATTTCTCCTGAGCTAATACGATTTTCTTTTTAAAAAGTATGTTGCAAATCTAAGTGTCGAGAGAATTATAATTTCGAGGTACTGAACTTTGAGTACACGACTGAATTTTAGAGAGGGAATAGGTTATATGTTCTTAACCGAGTCCATTAAGTTTGATTTATCTTAAAGGAATTCTAATATAATTTAAAAACTGACAAATAATCATATTAGCAAATGTTGCTTGTAGATTTGCATTTTCATTCAAAAGGATGTCTTATTTTCAATTGTTGTATTGGAAACGAGATTATTTGATTCGTCTTAATTTTTTTACAATTATAAAGTTCTAAATTATAGCTACGAATATGAATAGGTTTGTCTTTCTGCTACAAAAACGGCAATCTATTTTGACATAATTAAACATATTTTGCATACACAGCCGTTATGAACATGCATTCTTTCATTTAAAAGCATTTAAAGTCCGAAGTATACCAGTTTTTAATAAACTGCACCTTCTACACGGGTATATCTTATATCTTCATCTTTATTTAAAAATTTCAGACTACAGAGTTTGGCACAATCATTCCATCTGGTACCTGCCACTACCGCTGCGACCAACCCATAAAGATGTTGAAGATTTCAAAGTAATAAGGGACTACCAGCAAGATAGCCAATTCATAACAAAATTGAAAATAAAGCATACTGATCGGCGTTATATATTTTTCGTATTTGTACCTTTATTATCTTTTCTTTGCTTCTTGTTTCTTAATAGAATACGTTTCATTATTCTAGAAGGATTACACATCGGGTATAGGTATTTTGTACGCTTGTAATGTTTTATCAATTTTTAATGTAGCTTTATCAAATTTTAGTAATATATATATATATATATATATATATATATATATATATATATATATATATATATATATATATATATATATATATATATATATATATATATATATATATATATATATATATACATACATACGATGTCTGCACTGAGACACCATTCTGCAGATATGTAACATCAAGTCCCAACCAGTCACATCAGCCTTACGCTAGGCCGACCAGTCCTAATACTGACCTCGCAATGTTGAGCACCAAGCGAGGTAACTGCTAGTACCGATTTTATAGTCTTTCTATGGCTCAGCCGGGGTTCGAACCCTCGACCTTCCGCATCCGAGGCTGAAGTTCTAATAATTTAGGTCACTGGGCCGGCTTTATTAGATAAGTAACTTTAGTCACATTTGGTAACTGTGCCCAAGGATATTCGCAATTCGGCTCATTTACTTATTAATGTCGTACTCTTCATCCGCTCTCCAATATACGTGATGCATTGTATTTCAATATATTATAGAAATAGAAGTTTGGTAAATGAGAGAAAATTCTAAACAGACACACACACATACACATACACACGCGCACGCACGTTAATTTATCTATACGGTGTTACTTCGAACGTCTTAGAATCATCGCCATGGCGAATACTATGAATTAATTTATTTTAGGTGAGTACAACTATCCTTTGCCTTTTTTTTTACCCATCTAAGCAATAAAATAGAGAAACATTTCCTTCATATTTACTCAGTGTGGGTTTGCCATAAAAGTCTACTAGTATTCAAAATATGATCAACTTATTACAATTATTTCGTTCAAAATGCAACAGTAAGTCTAAATAAATTACTGATTAAAACCACGTATGCCCATATTTATTACGATCGTGAAGGTACATTTTATTCCCCAAATATTAATAAATTGTAGGAACATATTAAAAGAATATAAAGATCACATAATCGACCATAACTGTGAGCAACTAAACAATCCAGATATATATTAGAAAAATAATCAAGGAAGAGATGCCCTTACAGAAGCGTATATGTTAGTTCCGTCTATAATCAACTACAGACAGACATTATTCTTTATCTGTGTCAGTTTGAAACATTTCCACGACAATTATGACTGTCAGGAGCTCGACTAAGTACTCGACTAATACTCGGTAGAGTTGTAGTGGTTATTGATTTCCCGTTGGTTGTTTTTGTTTTTGTTTTTGCTTTCACTTTCTGAAATCAAAGCCAACATATTGAGTGCTCAGATCTTTCGTGTCAAAAAATAGACTGCACTCTTGGCTCTACATCCTAACTTCTAATAAATGGTGTAGCTAACTCCTGTACATTTGAAAAATACTGTATACGTCATGTGAGCCTTAGTCTTTGGTCTTCTTTGAAGTCATCACTACAGCTAAACACATCATGAAATATATCCTTCGGAGGAGGCTGTTTAAAAAGATAAGGTGTTTGCTCCACTCTTGTAATTAAACCAGTGTTAAAGCCTCATTTGAAGTTACTTTCCTTGTTTCATCAACTTTCACTTATTTCTGTACTAATAAACACTGGTACTACGTGATTTTATTCAAACACATTTTCCATCACTTGTTATATTTTGTTTAAAATACTACTCTTAAGTTGATATTTTCATAAGGAACGTTTAGGACCGAGATATATTTGTAACTATTAAACTCCAGTGTGTTTATAAGATCTACCACTGAATGCTCATTTGGTTATATTTGTTGCTGTATTCTTTTTTTTGTAATTTTAAAACAGTCTTCCATCATCTAACTTTGTCTCTCCACAATTTACAACTATAACAAAAGCATGGGTTTCTTTTATGTACATTGTATTAGTGCTACTTCTTCTCCCATTATTTGTGTGAAAGCTCTTGGTTTTGCATTGCTTTTATTAAACTAATTTGTTTTCATTTGCACTTGTTCAGTTCCTTTATTATGTCTTATTCATTCACCATTTGCTGCATTTGGATATAATATTTGCAATTAACAATGACTTTCTGCGAATGGTATGGCACTAGCAATTTATTGCACCAATCAAAACTAATGTTTTGACATTTAATTTCTAGTACATGCGTATATGTCCTCTCATATCAATCGTAATTACTCGGTTATTAATCTTTCATAAATGAAATATAATATTACATTTGTTACGTATCGGCTCGTTCAAAGTAACATAAAATAAAGAGTGAAGACAATAAGCTTTGTAAATTTTAACAAAAAATCATTTATTTTCTATAAAACATGAAATAATGTAAATAATTTAAGCAAGACGTACGGTTTACCGAAATGATCCAAATATTTGTTCAAAATAGAAATATGTCCTTTAAAAAGTTCTAAACACAGTCTGAAGTTCCGGTCCAAAATGGCGGATGACCACGTCAGACGAAGGCTAACAGAAAATTCCAGAATTTACACAATAAAGCAGTTTGTGTTGTCCCGTTTCAATTTAGAATATTTTCGGGAAAATGTCCAAATCAGTAATATTGTTCACCAAGAAAACCATTACTATTTTTATCATTTGACCGTTAGCAATTTGGTTTCGTATCGCTGGCAGATACGAAACCTTTTTACCATTTGTATAAAATGAAGGATATAACATTTTGTATGGCGCTAAATGGCCTCTTTGTGCTGGTGCGCCGTAAACCTTAAACCAAACCAAACCATCCAAGAAAACAATTATTCATAAAAACAAGTAAAAATAGCTCCTCTAACAAAATATGTTGTTCTACGTAGATATACGAACAGACAACTTCTAGCACACAAAAAAACAACCTTTTTTAAGGTATTGGAAGTTGTATAACTGACTTAACGACTTGACTACGACTGTCGACTGCTGACTCTCAACTACTGTGACTGTGTACGACTTAAAAAAATCTCAAACATATAAATGAAGATAATGCGTTGTTTGAACTGCACGCGCACGAGGACACATGCAATTTGGTATTACTTCTGGACATTTAGGAAAGCCTGACCCAGTAAAAGCCAATCGTTTTCATGGCTATTCCTGAATGTTTATTTGTGATGAATTAGTTATCATACACAACACATGCTAATATGAGTCACATCTACGACTCAAGTCAGCACTGATTTTTTTTCTAAAACATGTTAGGTTATATTATATTTATATAATTATATTAATAATTACATATAATGAAATAAAATTAATTAAAAAGATTTATACAAAATTGATTCTTTAACACACACATACTTTAACTACAGGGTCGTAACACAGTTCTCAAGATCACACGTGTCTGATTCGTTATTATTTTTATTTATTCGGCTCTATATTGATAATTAATATAGAAGAAAATAATACATGATTTAATTTTTGTTCAATATTAAATATAACATCAGTTTGTGATTTAATGTCCAAATGTACAAACCTTGTTTATTAAATCAATATTTTATTTTAATGGTAATATGCGTAGTACTATACCTTACATTAGTATTGTATTGTACTTTATTAGTATTTTGTTGTACTTTATTAGCATCGTATTGTATTATATTAGTATTGCATTGTCATTTATTACTATTTATTGTACTGTATTTATGGATCAAGATTAATATTCCGGCATTAGAATTCTAAATAATTGCCACCGAATGTCTTTGTCCCAGGCTTTGATGAAGAAATATTTATTTTCCAGAGAATATAAATTATTCTCAAAGAACAAATTACTCAAAATATGGCAACAACAAAATACCTCTGCGCTATTAAAGGTATTTTTTTAACTAAATTCATTTAATACCAATTGGCTGTTTTAAGCCTGATTTTAGAACACATGATTTCCAGCTTGAACGTCGCAATAAAAATATCGTTTGTTACGTAACTTAGAACAGCCCTATCTAAAACAATAGACTCTTACGCTAGAAATGAAAAAAAAATCTTTACACATGAGTAACATGAGGGCTGCCGAAGAGAACAGACATGCTCTCTAGAGCGCTCGATTGCACGGCTGAATGGCTAGAATGTCGTTTGCAAAGTCGTTTACGACAGAGTCAAGTCCTAAGATTTAAAGTCAAGTCTAAAAATGGCCAGGACCAAGCAGACTTTTCTTTGGATTTTTTGTTTATTTTGTGTTGTTCTGTGTATGTTCTGTGTTGTTCTGTGTTTATTGTGCTTTTTTATAATGGTTTGTGAGTTCTGATGAGAGATATCTTAAATCAGAAACTTTAACCTTTTGTGTTTAAATACTTTAAATACTTTCTTTGAATTAACTTTTGATTTATTATCATATATGTGCGATTGTAACAGAAGTGATTTTGAAGGTTGTTGACCGGCTTATTCACAGGATTATTGGAGAAAGAATTTGGATCCTCTGAAACAGTGGTGTGCTACCACAACTATTGTTTTTAATACTAGTGTGCGACCTTCCAAAAAAGAAAAACCATAGCGCAAGCACAATTAGAACTGAACCAGCCCAGCTCGGATCCAAATCAGCCTAATTCCAAACTAAAGGAATTCTTTAAAATTAAAAGGCAGGGAAAAGCACTATACGCTTATCACCCACAGGGGTGTCAGGAGATCGACTTTGGAGAAGTTGATAACTGTCCTCGACAAGCGGAGGTTTTGTCAGCAAGGAAGATACAAGGTCATTCAATTGATAAGATTTATGGCTTACAAAATGGATGGAAAAACAAATATATTTTGTATCCGAAGGAATCCGAAACTCTAATCATTAAGGAGGACTACATTTTAGTTAAAGGAATTAGGGCTAAAGTTGGGAAAATGAAGCCAATAACAAGGGAGATCGAAGGAAGGAAAACAGATATTTTTATAACCGGCCTTCCATTAGAAGTGGACAAGGAAGAACTAGTGAAAAAGATACAACGGAAAATGAAAATTTTAGTGAGAGCGGAGAAACTAGCATCAGTTTGGGGCTTCCCTGGAATTAAAACCGGCGTAAGAGTGATAACTGTCACGAGAGAAGACGCAAAGAATTTCCCAATTTTTTTCTACGTGATGGGGTTCTTACTAAAATCTTGGTATAGAGGCTGTGAGCAAGACAAAGTGTGCCCTATGTGCAAATGCATTGGGCATTTGGCACGTGATTGCAAAATCACAGGAACGCCTGCTCAACCCAAAGGCCAAGTACTTTCGTATGCAAACGCGGTGAGAAAAAAATAAGGAGATTAGGAAAATACAAGCAAATGAACAAGGTGAAGAAATTGAAGTTATTCAAGAAGAGCAATGCTTACCTGAGATAGAAAAGCAAGCAAATAAGGATGATACAGAAATAGAGGGCCAACAACAATGGGGAAAAAAACTAAGCCCCATGGTAAATAATACTACGGGACCACTACTGGAGTCGGACTTACTTAAGGGGAATAAATTTGCCGCGTTAATAGAGGAATCCGAACAAGAGCAAAAAGAAGCGGGAGATTTATCCGGAATTATACAATTCACATCGACACCAATACCCAAGGAGAGGAAAAAGAGGAAAAAGGCGGCAACCTTGACGGAATTGTCGTCTGAAGTATCATCAGAGAAAGGAAAAAGGAAAAAGAAAAAGGAAAAGGAAAAGAAGACATTGAGCCAAGAGACAAATAGAGAAACAGAAGTGGAAACAAAAATGGAAAATGAATCTAAAACAACCGTGAAAAGTACAAATGAAAGTGAAGATGAAAGTGACAGTTAGGACAGTGAGGACGAAAATGAAGAGAAAATTAATGAAACAGAAATGGAGCCGGAAACGCAAATTGGAAATGAAACAGATGATACAGAAATAAAAGAAGTAGATGAAAACGAATTAGAGAAATCCAACAACAAATCTTCAAAATTAGATGAAGTGGAGAGGTTTTAGACCTCTCCACCTCTGGAAACAAACGATAATACTTATTAGAAAATTTTTACAGTAAGTATAAAATGCAAATAATCAATAGTAATACAAAATAATTTTGTTTTTAATTTTAAAAATGGATCGGCAACCTGTTGGGAAAAATGAGGAATTAAACCTCAAAATAGCTTCTATAAATGTCAATGGTATAAATAGAGAGAAAGTTTGTAAATTCTGTAAAGAAACGGAAACGAAATATTACATAATATTTATTCAGGAAATGCATAATGGATACGATAAAGATTTAATTTTACAATTAGAAAATAATTTAAATGGTATTTTAATACAAAGCGAGGCTATAATGGAAGACTGTAAAGGGGGAGTGGCCATTATAATTAGAAATAATAAAATAAAATGGGAAAGGAAAAATGACGGGGAATATCTAAAAGGAGGGGTTTTACACATTGTGATAGGAAACACATTTAATTAATATATATATTTCCGGCCAATAAATATAAAAAGTTTGATTTCATTAATAATTTAGATAAACATTTAAGTAAGTATTCAATGGAAAACATTATTATAGGAGGGAATATAAACTGGGTGGGGGATCAGTTTGATAGAACAGGGACTCTAACAACAAACGACAGGGCAACAAAAGAGGCAATGGGAAAATGTTTAAACAAACATAATTTAAAAGATATTTACAGACTTTTAAACTTACCGAGATTAGAATTTACTTTTAAATATGGAAATAATCTAGACTGTCGCCTCGATAGCTTTTACGGCAATAATTTTAACTGTAAAGAATCTAATATAACAAACTTTAAAATATCAGATCACAAATTAATAAACTTAAACATTATTATTTTTAATACGGATAAATGGGGGAGGGTTTTTGGAAATTAAACAAAATAATTTTAGAAAATCAAGAATTTGTAGATGAAATTAAACAGAAAATAAAAGATTTTTTAGACATAGAACATAGAGATATATTACCAATGTGGGATAGTCTAAAGAAAAAAAATCAAATTAATAGCTTTGCAGCATTCTAAAAGATTAAATGAATTACAAAAAATGGATGAAAGAGAAATTAAATTACTTTTAAACAGAGATATTAGAGATGAAACAAGAAAAGAATGAGAGAAAACATTAAAAATAAGAAGGGAAAAAATAAGGGATGTGAAATTAGGACAGGAAAATTTTCGAACTTATATACACAAGCAAGGAATATTTATAGAAGAGAAGAATTAAGTAAGGGAGAGAGGAAAATAATGGAAGAAATAATAGATGAAATGAGGCAAATTTAAAAAAATAAAGAAATTTTAAATAGGATCCAACTGTACTATAAAGAATTATATACTAAACAGGACATAGTAATAAACCATTTTAATAATTATTTAAAACATATAAAATGTGAGATTATCTCATCAATACATAAGGACTTATGTGATGATTTCATCTCCATAGACGAAATAAAAAATGCAATTAAGCAACTTTCGATAGGGAAATCCCCAGGTAGAGATGGACTCACTGAGGAATTCTATCATAAGTTCCAAAGTGAGTAATCGCTGATTTTAGAATTCTTATATAATAATATATTTTTTTAAATAGTAATAAAATGTCAAACTCAATGATGGAAGGGATTATAGCATTAATATATAAGAGGAAGGAGATAAAAAAAAGACCTAAAAAATTGGAGGCCCATCTCCCTCCTAAATATGGATTATAAGATATCAAGTAAAATTTAGCAAATAGGATTAAAAACTGTATGCCTACAATAATCAATGAAAATCAAACTTGTGGATCTAAAGGAAAGGACATACAAAATAATGTTCTAAATATCAAGACAATAATTGAATATTTTAAAAGAAATAACAAGACTTGCGCTATGGTGCTAGTAGATCAGGAAAAAGCTTTCGATAGAATTGAACATAGCTACATAGGGAAAGTTTTTTAAAAAAATTTGTATTCGGAAAAAATTTTCGATATTGGATCAAAATCCTGTATAATGATATAACTGCCAGAATACAGGTAAATGGAGCAATCACAGAAAAATTTGAAATACAAAGATCAGTGAGGCAAGGATGCCCACTGTCCATGCTATTATACGTAATAGCAATAGAAATTCTAAGTATTAAAATAAGGAACAACAACAAAATAGAGGGAATACATATACCTAATTTGAGAGATGAATTCAAAATGCTACAACATGCGGATGATTGAACGAACTTTATAAGAAACCCTAATTCCTTCAAATACCTAATGGAGGAATATGAAAATTTTGGTAACGCATCAGGGTCAAAAATTAATAATGATAAAACGGAAATTTTAAAAATAGGAAACTGGAGAGGAAATCACTCTGGTTTGCCTCCACAATACATAAAGAAAACAGTAAAAGCCCTAGGGATTTGGGGGGTGGGGCAAAAATAAGACTGAGAATTATAAACAAATAATAAACAAAATAAAAAAGGACTTGAAATCTGGGCACCTATGCCAATAAGTTTAATGGAAAGAGCACAAGTAGCTAAAACGTATTTATACTCTAATATAATTTATGTTTTAAAATCGTTTGATATTAATAATAAGATTTTAGAAAAACTAGATAATGAGATAATTAATTATATGTGGGATTATAAAACACACTATATACAAAAAGATACTATGTATAGGGCCATGGAAAAAGGACGTTTAAACCTACCATGCCCTATTTTAATTAAAACTGCAAATATTATAGACCGTTTTATAAACATTAAATATAAAACTATGAAACCTTGGGAGGGATAATATTTGTATTGGTTTGGTTATACTTTAAAAAATAAACATGAAATATATAGGAGCAATACTATTAGCAAAATAATTGAAGTACCTAAAAATTACAATATATAAAAGATATAATATTTAAATATAGAGACATTGAAATTATATTGGAGGAAAAAAATAGTACCTATAAAACTATAAGAGAATTTTTTATAAAAATAAAAGGTGTAAAATTGGAAATGAAGTGTGGGGGGTAAACTGGTTAAATATTTTGAAATTGTTGGCAAAAATTAATTCTCTTAAAATACAAAGCATAATTTTTAAACTTTTACACAATGCGTGGTTAACTAGGGACGTAGCAAAGAGAAGAAAGTTAATTAAAACGATACCAAAGTGTCCTTTATGTAAAGAGCTGAATATACAAGAAATCATGTTTTAGTGTATTGTGAAACGATAAAAACTGAGAGGGAAGGAATAATTAACATTTTCGAAAAATATGGAGTATATAGAGCAGAAAAATTATTATATCTACATACTGATTGTAATAAAGCTGAATACATGCAAATAATAATTTATATTATAAACACAATAAGTAGATACGGTTCCATTTTAAGTATGAGGAAGTAAATAGTTTTTTTTAGTCTTGTTTTAATCTACAACTGTTTTCATTTTACAGGTAACTCCACGCATGGCGGAAGTAAGGGACAATGACGACGTAGGGCTATATCACATGGCGACACGCGAAGTAGCAGGCCTGAGGAAGAGCCTCAGAAAACACCATGTGTGGTTTTACTCCAACCTATTTTTATGGCCATTTATTATAATTTTTGTAAAAATGTGGGGAGGTGGGGTCCGAATTTATAAACTTCGAGACCCTGGCTCCCTAACAACTAAAATAAATTTAAATTTACTAGGCAGACGTATTAATAAGAACACACTCAACAATGATAGACTTAAAATTTTAAATAAGTGGTGAAAATTATGTCTGACCTCAAAATTAAAAATTAAGAAAAACAAATTTAATGATTTAAATGGGGATGAACAAATTATAAGCATCCATGAATGGGTTTTAAGCATGAATGGAAGAAGGGGAGTGTGTAATAGAAAGAATGGGATGCATATAATAGAGTAGGAAAACTTAATGATTTCGAATTTGTAGCTGGCTGTCCTTATAAGAATACAATATATAGCAACGTACGCATAGCAAACACAGGACATAGGGAACCCCTAGCCAAGGTTAGCCTACATATATAAGTGGAGTGAATCCTGCAAGGGAAATAAAGCCTTGCCGGATAAATGAAACTGTAAAAACTCTAGGGGGAAAAATACCCCAACAAAATTTAATTCAATGGAAAATTATTTTTTTTAGGAATTAAATAAAAATAAACATAGCAACAGATCGGGGAGGGGGTAAAACACGAAAACAAACCTTTTTAGATATTTTTTTTTTCGGCTAAGGGGGTGGGCATCTGTCTGGTGCCTGAAAAAAAAGGGGGCAAACAAAATGACCATGGAAACAGCAATCATTTTCACTTAGTGTTTAAGAGTTTAAGAACCAAGGTCTGCTAAAAATATTGCTGATGTAAAGCTTTTGCGTTCTATACTAACACAATTTACTTTTAAAAAAGTATCGAATCACATGAAAATAATCGATACAATGAAATGTAATGAAACAAAAATAAAATTAAAAAAAAATAAAACTAACGCACAAGCAATTTAATTAAGTATTCGTAACACTATCATCTCAAACAGTACCTACATTAAAAGCTATTTTCATTTTAACTTATTTTATGACATCTTTTATGTTTAAATTTAGTTCATTTTGTGATATTTAATAATGAAATATGTTAAGGGTTCAAACACCAGCAGAGTCATCTCAACAAAATAATGGTGCTGCCTCGCTAGATGCTCATCATTAAGAGGTTAGTATTAAGACTGGTCGACCTGGTGTCCGGACATGATGTGGGACATGATGCTCCGATATCTTCAGTGCGGGAGGTGATAGTGAAATCTAGCAATAGGGCATCATGCAGCAGACATGTAGCTAGATGTCCCACCCAGATGCATTATCCAGACACCAGACTGACCAGTCCTAACACAAACCTCTAAATGCTGAACGCCAAGCTAGGCAGTTAGTTGTTAGTACCATTTTTATAAGTCTTTGGTGATTAAACCCCCGACCTCTCGCATTACAGGCGAACGCTATAACCACTAGCCACCGCAGCGGTCCTCACTGGTCAAGTGAAACATACATATTCGTAGGTTTCCAAAACTCCTCAAGCTTTATTAGATACAGTATTTCCTGTACAATCTATGGCTATCCGAGTCTAGGACATCTTTCCCCGGTCATATCCCCTTTTCTACCCTGAACTCCCCCCCCCATCAAATAATACTTTTCACCCCAAGTCATTTCCCCATGATCTTAAAACTAAATTCATTTAATATGACATTTTGCCATTAAAAATATAAGCTTGTATTATGTTTAAAAAAAAATGTTAATCGAAATAAATTTTAGTAGTAAGTATTAAACAAGGTCAACATTTTCACCTGTCAAAAATGTAATGTTTAAAAGTTAAGGTGGTAAGCAATTGCTTTTTAGTATTCTTTGATGTCCCCGTGGTCAAAGTCGGCGACTATGTTTGCAATTCTGGAAGTGGTCTTTGTACTTCTTTGGTTGTTTAATCATAATCCTCTTATGTCGACCTACGGCCGGAGTACGGTTCAGAAACAACTACAATTAATTGAATGATGGCTAATCCATCGGCCGTTTATCTTAAGTAGACCAAATATGCACCGTAAATAAAGGTTAGACTCAAACCTCCGCCACATACTTCAAAGAAACTTCCGGCGCTACCTTCCTTAAAGGCACTAGCAATTGTACTGTTCAGAAACGACTACAATTAATTGAATGACGGCTAATCCATCGGCCGTTTATCTTAAGTAGACCAAATCGGCACCTTAAATAAAGGTTAGACTCAAAACTCCGCCACATACTTCAAAGAAACTTCCTGCGCTACCTTCCTCAAAGGCGCTAGCAATTGATTGACACATAGAAAATTCCCCTTTTTGTTAAAATTATCTAAGCTTAAAAATGTTCACCGTTCCATCGGGGGGTGACAAGCTACCTAAGCTACCTTTAAAATCCATGTGTGCGTGTGTGTGTGTGTGTGTGTGTGTGTGTGTGTGTGTGTGTGTGTGAGAGAGAGAGAGAGAGAGAGAGAGAGAGAGAGAGAGAGAGAGAGAGAGAGAGAGAGAGAGAGAGAGCGGTCAGGAAAGTAGATATTTTACATTTGCCAATGCACTTATTTCAGGTGACAACAGTCATTACCTGTACACTAATAATGATGCGGGATGCGAGTATACATCAAAGCTAAATGTTACTATATATAAATAAAGATAAGGCGGGGGGAAATGACTGGAGAGAAATGTCCTATTTGATGAGGAAGAAGTCCAGGAGGGAAAAAGTCGATGGGGGGGGGGAGGCTGATGTCGGGGGGGGGGGAGGGGCGCAAAGGGAAATGTCCAGGGGGAACTGTCCTGATACCATTAAATTCTAGTGCTTTGTTTCAAAACTGGTCATGTATACTTCATGCAGATACTAAAACTTACAAATTATTATAATTTACAAATGTTCCATATCAATACTTTCTTTATTGAAATCGTTAGGAATCAATCTTCGTGTTCTCCATTCTTTCGTTTAATCCATAGAATGAAGATCCGCTGACGAATATTTATTTAGCTAATTAATTTCTCAGGCATTCGTCCATACGATCAGAAAATTAATAACAAGCTCATTTTGAGAAAATTGGAATAATTCAAAATGACAATTCTTTGCTTTTATTTTCTAAATGTTATTATTTTCATCCCAAAATCATGCTGTAATTAACTCAAAAACATAATAAAATGCTTCATGAAAAGAGGTTAAATTTAATGATTGTCGCACTTGTCATATATTTAGATGGATGCAATAAAAATCAACCAACATAATCATGAATAAATATGCATAAATAAATAGATAAATAAATACAAAGTTTGATAATTGTAATTTGTTTACAGAATAACATTATTTTTAATGAAGAAAAGTCTTACGGACTCTGATCTGAGAAGTAAGGGTGTCCACTTCGGATGAGAGAGGTTACGTGTTCAAGCCGCATCTGATTCTTATCAAAGATAAACATGGTACCGGCATCTACCTCTAAAGGCGATCAACATTAAGTGCTAGTCGGCCTGGTGTCAGTATTATGAGACAGGGTGGGACATCATGCTACCTGTCTGCTACATGATGTCCCAGTGCCAGACATCACTAAACACTGCCAAAGTCCAGAGAGATATCAGCGATATGACTGGAAAATTGTTAAAACTACATTAAAAGTTGACACAACACACACACACATACACACACACACTAATATGGAATTTTCCATTTGTATGTAAACAAAGTTCAGTACAATAATACACTGAATAGATATCTATGCATTATATTGTTCATACGAAACACATTTTATTACAATCTTATTTTGATTTACTATAACGTTCTGACCAGCGATTATTTCAAATACATCACTAAAACTAGCATATGTATTTTATCGTGTACCACTATTACTCGATATTCTTAGGCAAGGTCTTCAATTCCCACTTTAATATACCAGTCTCATTGTTCGATCCTCTCAATAGCTTTTGTCACTGAACTTGAAAAGTTCTCTAAAGACCTTGTTAGGGTAGAGCTTTAGCTTCTTCCCCCAACCCAGGTGATCACATCTATTTAAATCTAAGAACGTTTTGTTCTTTATTCTGCCGTCTCTTTTTAAATTGCCGCGAACGTTTTCCAAGTTTTCTTCCAAGATCAAATCTACGCTGGTCATTTTTCTTATACTAGTTCATATTGCTTACCAAGGGCGTTATTGCGTTGATCTCTTTGATTATTTAGAAATTTCTTATGTTATTTCCATCACATTCCAATTAATTTACAACAAATTAGACATTAAACGTAAGCATGATTCCATATCTTTTTGCGAGCTCACTAGTTTTTGTTACTGGAACGTAACGACTATTTTGATTAATCTTGAACTAACCATTATTTCATTTTGAATTAATTTTTGAAACTTAATCGGCAACATTCTAATTTACTTACAAAATAGAACTTTGCTTCTGGTTTTGTTTAATAATCACCTATATTGCCTTTATCGCTGAATTTAACATTTCTAATATGTATCAATTAGCCACAATTTCTCTATACATGTTTACGTTTATTTTTCTATTTCTATATGCGCAGAGCCAAACGAAGGATGAGATTTATTGGGTAACAAGTGAATCAAATGATTTGACTTTAACATAAAGAAGCTAAATAAAGCCAGGCAATGAAAAAATCATATAATCAACAACAGTACTCTACTTCGATGACCATTTACCATTACTATGGTTACTGCCAATAATCCGCAATCAAAAGTATTACTGTTCGGCTTATATCTTGTATGAATATATGAAATAAGAAGAAAAAAATCACGCTCTCCCAGATTCTAGGAAAGCGTAAGAACAAAGAACAAATAGTGTCAAACTCGGACGTATCATGTGAACAAACGTCAATTATGATACGATCGGGTTTGTCAGAGGTACGACTATTAACGTCACTTCTTCAATATAACTATAGTGTAACGTCTTTATATCTCTGGTATCTCTCTTTCAAGTTCCGACAATAATTCCCAATTCAAAAAATCGATTTACCTCTATGGAAATATAAACTATTCCTTATTTGTATAGACTTTCGATACTTTGAATACATTCCAATTCATTTTTAGCTACATAACTGAACAGATGGTGCTAATAAAATACATCTAATACACTAGAATCTTTGTACATATCCCATATGCTATTTTTAATTATTGTGTTGAATATGCTGGTACGTCTAATAATATCATCTATGTCTAGTTTTTGAGTCTGTATATCGCATCAGATCGTAATTATTGAGAACTGCGTTAAAATCTTGAACCTGGACCATTCCTTTCAAACCAGTATTGTCCACAAACAAATCTCTCCTAATAGGAACACTTATAAAACATAAAACAAATCTATATTGGTATTTAAACTAAAAGAGATTATTTTCTTTTCCTTCTCTTTTATTTTACATTGTTATGAGCAATGCAACTTAATTCAAGTTAAGAGTGTCGACAGTTTTTAAGCAATATAGGTAACAGGCGTCCTAGTTCATGATTTATTTTTCGATAAATCAAAGCTTTTTTGTAATAAACGGATGATCCAAATTTGTTATTTACAATTTTGCGTTACGAAAATATTCCGTTTTAAATACAAATTTAATCGTTGCAGGATATTACTGCACATTGCTGATAATTTCTCGGACAGGCAAATAACAACGTGAAAGCTCTATTTTTATCCATGATGTGTGGGATTACAGGTTTTTTTTTAAAGTGCCTTTGATATTGATTCTAAGTACAAACGCTGAAGTTCACATTTTCGAAACGTGACGTAACTGTATCCAGGCAAGATGAAGCGTGTTTTTTGCCTCAAATTATAATTTTGGTTGATGACAATATCATTTAGATCTTAAATAATTTATCAAATGGTGGGAGCTAAGACATTCAGGGACCAAATTGAAGTTTTTGACATAGGAATGTCACGTTACAATGACGACTTTTTGGCAATATCTAATTTGCTATCCTTTGAGATCATAAATATTTCATAACAGTTGTTGGAAATATTTTGCCGAGGAGGGAAGTAACTTATTTGGAGTATATGATTGGAAATAAATATAGATTCCTACCAATGCTAACATGAATTGAGAAATGAAGAAAGAAGAGGATATTATCTTTGAATGCATGGACTTTTGCACCTAGGCAGGAATTGTTTGCTATCGTTTGTTTTGTTTTTAAATTGTCCTTAAATATAATCGAATACACACTCTGCCACAAGAAAGCAATAGTGCAAGTTGTCTTCTGTGTTTTATTAACAAGTACACGTCCTTTTCCAGGGTAATTAAAACCTTGCACAATAGATGTTATATAGAGGATTTCAACGGGTAATGATTTCGTGTGAAATCATTATCCATTTTTGATTATTTTATCACATATTTTTATTTCATTGGATATTATTTAGGTATAAAGAAGAATGAATAATTTCGTTCATTCTGACAGACGGTGCAGCTTTCATTTGTCATACATAAAATATAGTCCCAAACAAAGTTTTCCTAGCAGATTATACTTTTTCTCAAACTATAAATAAAAAAGCTTCCATCCGAATAAACATACTATTTTATAACGATAAAATTATATTTCAAAATAGAATGATCAATGCGATGTGATGCCATTGTTCGATACATTACCGTACACAGTAGGTCAAGAGTACATGTTTACCCTAAAATGTCACTTCCAGAATTAAATATTACATGTAGAATATGATTAATGGATGCAGAAATTTCTATATTTACTGTATTGCATTTGTGATCGAATATTTGCAGTATTTAGTTTAGAACAATAGACTGTATAGAAGACATAAATTAATTTCTTTTGTAGCTGAATATTCCATACGATACTGCGTAAATATGTTGTGTTTGGTCAAAGTTGTGCGAGTTGGGGGACCCATGTATGTTCATTTTATTATTATTATTATTATTATTATTATTATTATTATTATTATTATTATTATTATTATTATTATTATTATTAATATTATTATTAGGGTAAATTAAACAAGCCTATGACAAATTTAATTGTCTTGCATTTTATTTCGTACCTTGATTTTCAATTCAATACCGACGAATTCTTAATAGTTTGGGATCAAGATTTTTCTTTAATGAAAGTGGGTCATCTTTAGGAGTTAAAGATGGTTTAAGTCTCATTTTATTTATGTTGGTGGTACTCTTGTCAATTATCTGACCATCTAATTTCTTACATGAATATAACATACACTTTTCAAAGAAATCCAGTTACCCTAGGTAATTTGAGATATAGTTTATTTTTCTTGCATCAGTTTCAAACTTTCGTAGTTACTACCAAGATCATTTATAACATACAGCAAGAAGGAAACACAACCACTCCTCTCTCACACACACTCTAACCGCTGTTTTGGTCATTATTGTGCTGGTGTGGTTTGATAACCAAATATGGTCCAAAGACTTATATGTACACATTCTATTACTTTGACCTGGGTAAAATTAAAGGAAAATATGAATGATCGATAGGCATGTTCTCTGTCCACCACTCCGGACAGGTCACACACAAACTTGACAGTCAAACAATCCTAAATTCATGAACACAGGCACCTCCTGTATTTATGATGGTGTCATTTTAACAAGCTCAGGCTTATTGAGAGTGCAGTTGTTTTGGGGGGGGGATGGTTGAGGGAAATGGACCTGGAGGGGAGGTGGCAAAACCTCAGCATATACGAATTTACGATATAAAAAATACATCTTCCACACAAATTTATGCTTTGGAGAAACGTCTGGTTCAAACAGAAAAATGTTAAGTTTGATTTGTTAAACTTTACTGTCTCCTTGGGTAAATTACAGTTATTTCATTGGGTCTAAGTGTACGTATCACAATATTCAAATCGGACGAATTAGTATATTTCTTAGTCAGCCCTCCTTCTTTGTTACTTGTATTATCTAAAAGAAATTTTGGCTAGTGTGATTTGGTTAAGTCGATCTTTACCATATTCTGGCATTAAAGCTTGTGCAAGTTTCTTCATTTAAAAAGGAATTTTCTTTACAATAGTTTAGGAGAGTTTTGTGATATTACAAACGTCCTCTACAAAGTCTGGAAGACCGTCGTAGTTTTATAACTCAGAAAATTGTTTACTGGTATAGTTTCATAATTGTGTTATAGTCAGATACAAACTATAACTACAAAAGTACAAACAGAAGCGGGTATTGTGGCATGTGTATCTCAAGGTTCTGTACTAATACAAACCTGTATTAGTAAGTGATCACCTCATTTTGTATACGAGGTCCATTAGATAAAATACGATCAATATATGATTTCGCTTGTGCATAATTTAACTTCTTCAACAAAAGCTAGTTCGTGTCATCAATTTCACCAAAAACAATTTTGTACATATTTTCTTTTTCGTTTACAAATGTTATCGACCATGCTCTTCCTACAATGTTAAAATCTTTGCTTCTTCGGACGACAAATAATATAGAAATTAACACGGAAATGTGCTCTAATCATAGTAACAAGCATATACCTTGACGTACTTGTCAATGTGGCCAATAGGTAGGGTCTATCCATTAGGACTGAATGTATCGACAGGTTCAAATAAACAACGTTATAAGAAAAATAATCAAAATTTCAATTACCCGTCATACAAAATATTGTATATTTCAATTGTCAATTAAAGTGCTCATTAAAAAGATTTTTGCCGCAAAGCATCGCATCACATTTTTCTTGCTTATATTTTTATTTATTATAAAAAATGCTGCTCCAAATAAAATACTTTAATTGTTTAATTGAATTTTTACGTCATATTAAACAAATATCTGAAACATTTAAGTTTTTAATATCTTATAATAAATTTTATAAACTTTCAGGTAATAACATGTTAGGTTGACGGCATTTTAGTTGTTTTACAATATTTTTCGCATTGAAGAGTCAAGTCGTTCGTTGCTTTTTTATACTTTTTGAAAATATATTTTAATGGTATTATTAAATAAAAAAGGTCTGCTATCAAGTGAAACATGTTTTCCAGTTGTATTATTTTATGTACTATTTAAAAGATAATGAATATCGTGGGGAATTTTGACAAGAAAATTTGCCTAAAGAAATTAATATAGATACAGTAGGTAACACTGGTAATATTAATTACGAAAATTATAGCAACAATAGTTGAGGTGTTAACTCTAATCGAAAAAAAAAATGTTCAATCATTCAAACAATCAAACGAGAAAAACCAAGTAAGAATCCGGCAAGTGTATCTTTAAGCAGCCTTCATTATTGCAACTACCTGAATTAATTGCCAAATACTAATTACTCTGACTAATGTTAGCTCTTAACTTTCGGTCACCTGCCAGAAATCTGACGTCAAGTTTTGAATTCTTATTTGAACATATTTACGCTTCAATGGTCCCAAAAAGCGACCGGACCGTTTGTTTAGCACGCCGACGACTGCTGCCTGGTATTTTTTATAATTGAGTAATTGTGAACACCTTCTCACGGATTATCTTCTCAAAAGGAACCGTAGTCGGTCATGCATAGCGGTAAAAATTCCGATTCAAAATGCAGAATGGTATTTCTCCTCTAGGCTCCAGTTGTATTTCAAGCTTTATCGGGATAGCCGTTTAACATCTTACAATGCGGAGATCTGATTCTAGGAAAGCCTTGTTGGACTTTGACCAAATGGAGATATCGGACGGTAAGTGTAACAATATAATGCAGACTATTTGTTTTAAAAGTAGTGATGTTAGTTAAAGAGGTAACAGTACTAGTTACAAATATTATATTTAGAAATACGTTCAATGTCATAAGAAGTTATATCTCATTCTTTTTGAGAAACATATTTTGTCTGTGTCTGTCCGCACGTCTGTCTCTATATGTACGGAAATGTTTTCAGTTATTTCAAGAGCATACAGCATATTATCATTCCTGACAGTTGATAACTAAGCTTGGGTATTGTTCCTTCCTTAATCATTAAATATTGGAATGAAATTTATATGAAAATTTTACACTTCTGAAATAAGCCTTTATTTACATATAAGACTATTATAATTCAGAAACAGGTACAACTCTATGTTTTGCAATGACGTTATTATATACATACTTAAAGGGAATTTCTTTGAAAGTTGGAGGTTAAATCTCGCTAAAAAGTATAATTTGTGTACACCATTGAATTTTTACCGCTTTCGTGTTTTCATTGAGTTTTGACCGCTTACCTGTTTTCATCGAATTTTGACTGCTTACGTATTTTCATTGATTTTGTACCTAGAAAAGTCGGTAGAAAATGACCTTATTCTCAGCACGTCAAAGAAGATATGAACATTGTCTGAATTCAATTTTAATAAGGTCTGTAATATCAACACGATGAGCTGACTTTTTTTTACATCTCTGAAGACCGAAGCTCCATGTTAGAAACAATTTATACGTATCTTTATTTGTATTAATTTACAATGTAATGGCCTCTATGAGATTTCGAATCCATAATTGGAATAAATCCATTCTACAGAGATTTTCCATGAATTATGGTACAAAATGGCGGTCTATTCAAAGCGTACGGTCAAATAGGTAGACATTGAGTATAAATTAAATAATATTCATGAGTTATAAAAGTCGATGAAAATTAATTATAGATCAATGACCAGGGATTGATAGAAATCGTCATCACAATACGGATGTTACAAATGTTACTTTTAGTTTCATAATTGTGTAAACTTTAATATTTCTCAATAGCTCTTAAAGAAACTCGGTAACTCTTTGATCCATTTCCTTGTTTAAGCACTTTGCGCCACTTTCATTTACAATCGATATACTCGTAATATACAAATCAAGATATTTCAGGGTCATCCAGTTACGAGTCTACCGACGTGATTGATACTGAACCAGTCAAATCATCTGAAAGAAGAGAAAGTTGCAATGATGAAGTGGAAATTATGCACTTCCGGAGCCTGCACACGCTAGGCCACAGCTTGAGTTTCATCACGGAATCTCCGGAACTATGCGACGTCAAATTTCTTGTTGGAGAAAACGATGTTCCAGTCTATGGGGTCAAAGCCGTTATTGGAACGAGAAGCAGGTACGTAACAGGCTCATTTGAGTATTATAATTAGACTGTTACAATAAAGGCCAATAAAGGCACACGTTATTTTCGAGTGGTTGGGAAGAAAAAATATACTTGTTTTTATAATTTAATTTCATGCATACTAGGTAGCAAGGGTTGAAAATTTAAAACTCTATTAGCATGATAAATAATAGAATCTCATTTTGACACAAAAATCAAAACAATTTTATCACAGACACTTTTAAAAGTTAAGACCCGCCACGATTGGTAAAGTTTTATCTTCGATGCCTCGCCCATAATCATCAACTCTATGCATGCCTAAATATTGCAGTAGAGCAATGTCTCCTTTATGGTTTCACCTCACAGTTTTCGATTTGTTTTGGTTTTGTTTGACACACGATATTACAACTATACCGCACTATAGGACATTTTCATCATTATTACTTAAAAGGGGATCGAAAAAGTATTCTACGTTACGTGTTCCTAGATGATAAGCGACACTATCAACAATTGTTTCTTTGATCTAAATCAGTCTATAAATAACAAAACAGCACATGCACAAATTCTCCATTGAACTAATTTAAGCTAGAAGTTGATCTACCTTAAAAAGTCGTAATTACACAAATCTATTTGATTCAAATTTTAGACTAGACGATGTTCCCAACTGTGGGCATCCCACCAATCAACTTGATTTTGAAAAGTATATCTACGTGTCAGCCTTTTCTTAAAAAAAATGATTTATATCACCTGGGAAAGAAGTTCTTTAACTTCAGTCAGTTCTGAAGACTATGCTGTCAACAATTACGGTCGTGGATTAAGGAATCGTTGAAATTGATGGCTCATCTAAAAATGATTATTGAAAAGATAAGATAATACGATGTATGGGTAAATCATAGAAATGATTTAATTAGTAAAATATTAAATTATATTAAAACCGATTGAAATTAGAAGACTATTTTAAACGTATCTAGAATAAAGTGTACTTAACTATCTTAAAATTAAGGATCTCAAACCATACATTACTTGCTGAAACTTGTGAATGGAATGAAACTCCAAAATAAAAAGAAAGAAAATGTATCAAATATTAACGTACTGGTTTTGTATGAAATATTAACATACTGGTTTTGTGATGAATTCCATTACTTCTTTGAGCGTGAACTCTCTCTCTCTCTCTCTCTCTCTCTCTCTCTCTCTCTCTCTCTCTCTCTCTCTCTCTCTCTCTCTCTCTCTCTCTCTCTCTCTTCTTACCAGCCCATATTTACTTATCTCTATTTGTTATATTGCACCATGATAGCATCATTTTAATAGAACTTTCTGCTTCACTTGTACGCAACGTATGTTTGACCGGAATAAGATTATTAAGTCTTGTTCCGTTCAGTTCCTACTACAATTTTTAAATACTTTAATCTGTTTAGCGATAGGTGAACTAGAGGAATATAATATGCCTCTTCAAATTCCATTAAAATACTATTTAACTTGTATTCGGATCTATATTTTCATTGTTTTCGGCAACTTTTGATTCTGACAATTAACTGTCACGGTATCTGTATTACGTAGACACAATTTTGCCCGTAGCTGAACTCCAGCACGCTGATTGCTTTGATCTTTGCGCGGAGACAAATTATCCTTAAAAAAAAAAAAAAAAAGAAACCAAAAAAAAAACGTGCCGACCGACAACTATTTGACTTAGAATGCACATCAAAGGAAATTTCAGCCGCCAAGGTATTTTTACCTTATTTATTCTATCTTTTGTAAATTTACAAAGGAAATCAAGCTAAAACAAGACATACCTATTCACACCTTACAGATAAATATTTCCTGATATACGGAAATAAAATAGTAAATGTCCGAAACCCAGCGCATTAGATTCCTTTCAATTTGCGTATTTCTTGTTGTACAAATAGTTACGTTAACAATGTGAATGATTATGGGTATCAACAGTCTCCAGAAATGTTGGTACCAAGGTGGACGCGACTGCAGAGTTGACTGAAGAGTTTCACGTTAAGGGAGACAACCTAGTTTCCTATTAAATGCCTAATAGCATAGATCAGAGAGATTTTAATTGGAATTTGTTTAGTGCCGTATTAACTGCCCAATATACAAATAATTCAACTTCACCCATCGTAAAATTGCACTGATATCTGTCATAACGTGAAAAAAACCTCGATATAATTCGTCTCCATCGAGTTGTATATTCTGAGCTGCTTTGTTCATGTGAATAAATATGACGGCGTATTAGGAACAATACGAAGACGTGACCGATATGACCGATCAATGTTCCGATCACCAGCAAGGCATTTGTGGGATTGAGGCATTAGGGAAGAACTGGAGGGGGTTATTGTTGTTGTTGTTGTTGTTGTTGTCGTTGTTGATGACAAATTTTACATGCTTCTAATTTTCAGCTTGGTGATTACCCCCTATTACTATAATTGTGAACTTAACTTTTCTATGTAACCAATCAGTATAGTAACTATCACAGGCGGAGGTGACTTTGTACAAGTAATTTAAATGACCTGATAGTCTTAAATGAGAATCAGCAATAACCGTATGAAAATTGTTACGATAATTATTTAGGCAATTATTTTATACAATTGTTCACATGTTGAAACATCAAACGATGTTTAATAATTCAGTAGATGTGTGTATAGGACGTATAAGTTAATTATATAGGAATTATACGTGAATAGGGAACTTGTTAGCTCGGTCAAATTAAAAATTAGGCACTGCGATCACTCCTGATATTATGGAGGACTCATGGTTTCACGGTTTGGTGGTGAAAATAAAATGTCCATCTTTCGATTTCAGACCTTTCTACAGTTTGATATTGAATCATTTGAAAAATGCATCGGCGAACCGCACATCCAAGAAGTCAACACCACGCAAGAACACAAAATGCTCCAGGAAGTGCCAGCAATTTGAGATCCCTATCCGGACGTACGACATAGATGTCTTCCGCCGGCTGATCCAGTTTGTTCACTCTGGGTCCGTCAGTATTACGATGGAAACCGTTGTAGGTAAGCATCTGTCAGATATATATATATATATATATATATATATATATATATATATATATATATATATATATATATATATATAAACAATCTAAAGTATTAAGAAGTAACTTACTGTGGTTTTGGTAAATCACAACTTTTCTGTATTATTCCAAAATCATATCATGAAAATCAACCAGATATTTTTCTTGTGCTGTTGAAGTATATGCGACGTTTTTGTTCACCAATTTATTGAAAGTTCAAGGTATTAAATACTACCTTTTCTAACCCTACAACAACCAATGCATTGATTGAACGGAGACGTGAGATTTAAGGTTCACCAGTTAATAAAATCGCATATTTTCCTTTAGCGTATTAGCTCCCTAAAGCGGTATTTTGTTTCTAATAGGTCGATTGCAGCACTCATCCATTCATAAATATCTCACCGGAAAACAATTAATTGAAGGTTGGGACGTTTGGACATAAAGCTACACAATCTCTCTCTCTCTCTCTCTCTCTCTCTCTCTCTCTCTCTCTCTCTCTCTCTCTCTCTCTCTCTCTCTCTCTCTCTCTCAAATACCTCAGTTGTGTCGTAGATATAGATTTGAATCAGTTCGAAATGACTGTGTTTAACACTCATTTGCTTCTTGGATACAACGATACAATGATACATTAATAGTTATCAATAATTAATATATTGCATTTCTAAAACTATTGAAAAGAACAATAAGGAAAGAAAAATAAACCCTACCGTAACTTAGTATGCAACTGTAAACAATAAAATACCTGAGAGCATTTATCAAATTTATTTGCCTTCTTTATGACGTTTGCGAAGGTAGTTGACTTAAATAAATTGCGAATAACATATATAGCCTATAGAAAGACAAACAGAGATTTAGATTTCATGCATTCTCTTACTTTTTTTGTTTTTTCAGGTATACTCTGTGGAGCAGTCCAGTTTGGATTCAAAGATCTAGAGAAGGCTTGCCTGGAGATGGTACAGCGTGGAATTTCCAGAGGATTTACAGAAATCTTGATCAACACAGCCAAAGTGTATAGCCAACACAAGTCTGCATCGGAACTTTTGTCAAAAGTAATTAATTTACCCTCTATAATCAGTTTATAAATATAAAGTTAATAGGGACTACTGTGATTAGACTTGAAATAAATTATTTGTTTTTGTTCAGTTTCACTGTAATCAGTGGATTTGTCTTATTTGTTCCTATATTGCACTAACACCATTGTTACACAATTAGTACAATCTTACATACTCAAAATCTACTCAAGCTCTCAAACTTTAACCGTCCTATAGCTTCAGTCCGAGCAACAGAAAATCGCATTGATTTCATTCATTCATTCATTCATTCATTCATTCATTCATTCATTCATTCATTCATTCATTCATTCATTCATTCATTCATTCATTCATTCATTATAGATGCTAATATGCGTATTTCTTCTATTTCAGTTCCGTGGGGAAGGATATGACATCGCTAATCGCTGATATTCCATGATTTCCTAGGATGCCTTATTAGTGCTAAAATTCCGTCCAAATAAACACTGTATATTCCTTGGCCATGTTCGATGATACACAGGCATCAGAGACATACTCCCTCAATTTGTGCAGAGATAAATGGAAAGACATAACAGAGAATATGATAGAGAGAGAGAGAGAGAGAGAGAGAGAGAGAGAGAGAGAGAGAGAGAGAGAGAGAGAGAGAGAGAGAGAGAGAGAGAGAGAGAGGGGGGTCGGTCTGATTTTAATTATTTTTGTTACATATCAACTAGTAAATGAAATTGAAATTGTACACTTATGTTTTCGCCATTATTTAATATTCTCATACTGTCCTATTTCTATTTCTATTCCAAACATTATATATATATATATATATATATATATATATATATATATATATATATATATATATATATATATATATATATATATATATATATATATATATATATGTGTGTGTGTGTGTGTGTGTGTGTGTGTGTGTGTGTGTGTGTGTGTGTGTGTGTGTGTGTCAACACACACCTCATAACGTCCGCTATAATGATTAAGAAACTGAAACAGTTACCAGGCGGCTGATTCTTCAACAAGACATTAAGACATTTTTGGCCACAAAATTCTCGAGTTTTACTGTTACGGTTAACTTTCTGTAACTTTCACGTGATCCTGCGGTTAGCGAGTTTTGCTAGCTGATCAGTCAAAATCGTTAGTCACTAATCCGTTTAGAGAGTAACAATTAACGACGGTCAATTAGCAGTTACGAACTGGGTGTTGGCCGGCATTTTCCCTTGATAGTTAATTAATCTGTGTCTCGCGTTAACAGAGTACCTATCAATATTCTTCTGGTGAGCAAATATAATAAATTGTCCCATCAGTTTCATGCACGTCAAACTAGACTTGTCTTGCACCTAAATAAATGATTTCATTGCTATTTATGAAGGTGTTTGGTCTTAAACTTGTATTTTTCATTTGGGTTGAACGAATGATCCAAAATGATATTAGACAATGTGTTTTAATGTTTATATTATTGCTGATAGACATTCTGTTAATTGTGTGGTGACAACTGTAAAATAGTTTTGGAAGTATTTGAAAAAGTTGCATGCGCCGCTAAAGTGACATAGATTAGATTATGAACTATGATCAAGAGAGGAGAGCAAAAATGAAAGGATGGGACAATTTACATAAATAGCTGATGAACTATCCAGGATAAGCCGTGTTACTGTGCACTTCTCATTGTCTATCATAGTTAAAAGTGATATTGTTTTATTGATGGAATGTTAGGTCTTTAGTAGTTTCGAGTTTGGAAAACTCATTACTAAAATTAGTACTTTACTCTTTGGTGCGGAATTGAACGCACTTGTTTCAAACACATGCAGCTTCAGAAAATGCTGCGGCTCATATCCTTTCCTCTGCACAGAAGCTGACTTCCAGGTTTCATCTATACTGATAAATATATGTTTGGTCATGAGCACTCCAAAAATTTAATTTACTGAATCTTAATATCATGGTATTTGCATAGGTTTATTACGGGGACTGAATTAATACCGTGATTCCTTAAGGCATTCTGCTGCAAGCCGACAAGCCCCAACTGGATCAAGATCACTAAAAGAAAATATTTCTCAAACGTTTTGCTTGAATTTTTGTTCTTCATTTATTTGTCTTGCCTTAAACCTTTGATAGATTATGTTCATGCCTGGTAGGAATCGATACAAACATAAGTCAATACATTATCTGATATGCAAGCAAATCCTCTTTGGGATTAAGGTCTCTGTTTTATAAACTTGCATCAAAGTTTCTGAAACAAAAATGGCAGAATACACGTCTTGAATTCTTTAATTGGTAACTGTTTGTCAAATCCGATTTTCCCAGTGAATGCACGATAACCTTCGTGCTCTTGTATCTCCTCTACGTGGATTTAATTCATTGTATCAGACCGTATCTGCCTGAGGACGATGTTGATAAACCAATTGTACATCCTTACAACGGATCAACCACTTAACGCTTCATTTAGCATTCCAACAAACCATTACGTCTGTAGGTAACCTATCAAAATTTTTTTGACATGCAGCAAAGGATAGATGACTCTACCACCTGTTTTTTTTTTGGGGGTGGTGGAAATACCAGAAAAACATTGAGGTGTAAGGGCATTTATTATAATACCTATAAAGGCTATAAATATCATTTTTTGTCACAAACTTTACAATTTAGCCAGTGCAACATTTAAAATCTCTGCCCCCTATTTTTCCAATCTGTAAATAGTTTAAGATCGAACCGTTACGAACTCTTTTAAAATGTAAATAGCTGTCAACGAATTTTCTATGCCTAAATGTAAATCGCACGAAAAAAAATATAGATTAAAATATAACGTGATTTCTATGTTTTAGTTTATACCTTAAAGGTATTACAATTATTTCACAGTTTTCACGCAGATGCTTGAGACCAAATTAAGTGTTGTCGTTATCTATTTTTTATCATATTTAGTTTGTCAGATGTTTATATACAAAACTATTAAATATATTAGGTCCAATGTTAATGTATGAAAAGGTCACATAAAGTAGGTCTAATCTTAATGTATGAAAAGGTCTCATTAAGTAGGTCTAATGTCAATACATGTATATGAAAAGGTCACTAAATAGGTCTAATGATATTTTATGAAAAGGTTACATTAAGTAGGTTTAATGTTTACGTATGAAAAGGTCACATTAAGTAGGTCTAATGTTAATATATGTAAAGGTCACATTAAATAGGTCTAATGTTAATGTATGAAAAGGTCAAATTTAGTAGCTCTAATGTTAATGTTTGAAAAGGTCTAATGTTAATATATAAAGTTCCTTATAGGAAAGAGTTAACTCTGGATAGCTGACGTTTTATGATATGTTTATCAACCTTTTTGAAACGACTAATTGTTCTGGGGAATCGCAACAACGGAAAATACAGTAAGGGATTAACTCATTACATATTAAATTGATTAAGCAAGGATTACTATAGATTATATGGCAAACAAGAAATGGTAACCATCCGCTTGGCAACAAGAACGGTAATAATAACACAAATGTTAACGCAAATGAGTAACATAAATTAAGAATAACACCACTCATCTTTCAGGATTGTGAATACCAAGATGGGGGTGTCATGATCTTTTTACCATTTGTCAGGCGTCTGAGAGAAGTTGAAAACTTTGTTCACCACCCGTGACATTGCCACACTTCATTATTTCCGTGGCACAGTTCTTATAAAACAAGCCTGTAACAACAGTATGGTAAAGATGGATAGTTGGGCAGATCTCCACTTTATATATATATATATATATATATATATATATATATATATATATATATATATATATATATATATATATATATATATATATATATATATATATATATATATATATATATATATATATATATATATATATAAATTGCACATCATTAAGTACAGATTCAAGCTGCTAAAAATAAATAATTATAATTTTCAAACAATATTCCAGATAATGGTTGACGATTGAGAAAGAAAGTATTATATAAACTTTTTTTTAAAGTGAGAACTATACTAAAGAAATTTTTTTTTGTTTTCGTTTCTAAATAGTTCTATCTTTATGTACGAATATTAAATATTATTGAAATTGGGATCAAATAGATTTGAAAAATTTTACAATTTCGAAATAATTCGAAGTTGAGTTTACTTCATATCACATTAGCATTAATTCTGGAGATGTTTTCTGAGAGAACCCCATTAATCGAGAGGAAGCAGCCAACCAAGGTACCTAAACAAATACAAGTAGGGATAAACCCCGATTACAAAACCTAATGTAACTAAATTTGTGCATCAAAATTCTCTTTGATTTTTGTACTGAAACACAAGATCACAGAACTTGGTGAGAAACACATACAAAAAAAATACCCAAGGCTTTTTTTTTTGGCAAACGAGGGGCTGGGGATCGAGCACCTCAACGTTGCCCAATTCCAAAAAAGAAAAGAATGTTGAGAGTAACATAGTAGCGTCTGACAGAAAATGCTTTGCTGTTTTTGATTCGTCGCTAGTACATTTGTTGCCAGGTAACAATTTTCTTATGAAAAGATAGTTGTTTATTAAACAACAACTTAGTCAATGTCCTGTTTGTATAATATGTGCTTTTCGTTATCATTGATGGAAGTAAATACGAAGTTTTCTCGATTCATATCTGGGTAAATTAAAAAAGGTCAAAGAATAGTTTTTCAAACTACCACAGAGAGAAGATTCCATTCTGCAATAGACATTCGTAAAAGTTACTTTAGTTGTTAATTTGTCCATTATTTCATGTATATGTAGAAGCAAATACATGGATTCATTGAAATTTAGACCCAAGTGTTTATGCCAGGTGACATTCGTAATAACCGCCTAATTCATTTCACTCTGTGTGAGTTGTTCTCTTTGAAAAGGTTCGGATAGTCATTGAGTCAGTTTTGTTTAAAATAACGTCGACTAACCATTAATTTGCCCAACAATTAATTTAAAGCAAGTGTTCGTTCAAAACATCAGCACGCATGGTGGGGTCATCACTGGACTTGATATCAGTGAGAATATCATTAGAATCAATTAAATAACAGTGATTCAAGTATAGATCTGCGAGGCACACCAGCCCTGACATGTTATTGGCCTTGACTGGAATCTTCTAATACAATTTTATCTCCCCTCTTGGAGAGATATTTTTCAAACCATTCTATGAGTCTGTCACCAATTACAATATTTCTTAGTTTATGGATAAAACGTTTGTTTCTGACTGTATCAAAGACATCACTAACATCGCAAAATGCTATTGCCTTTGTCAGTCGTTTTAAAGACTTTGCCTTTACGAAAAATATTGCACTTTTTTCATGGTCTAAAAGAAGCAGCGTCTTTTGTTTTAGTAAAACCAGATTGACGATAACTGCCTGTTTGGTAACTGTATAAGTGTTTCAAGACACATTTTTAAAAATGTTTAGCCTTATATTCTACAAAACTTTGGGCCAATATTTCCGTCTTGAAGTATATTAGCTGGCCTATTAAAATACTCAAATTTGGTCTTCTCTCAATACTTACTGCTCTATTTCTAATATATCTAAATTTGACATTGTGTGAAGAAAATTTATTTCTTCTAGCTAAGCAATTGATTATTTTCAGCTGTCGAATGAATTTTCTAATATTAGTGTTGGTCCATGGACTATATCTTCAATGAAATGCTATTTTATTACGAAAAGTAGAGGAAGCTGCATCTAGTTTATTGCGAAAGATCTTACACAGCTATTCTTTAATCGAAAGAGTAGAAAACTCTCAATCAGCTCTGTAATATCTGCCCAACGTTGTGAACGCTATACGAAACGTTAAACCCACGGCAGTGCGGTAATGAGCCTATACATTTAGCCTCAATGAAAATATAAATTATGCAACTAAAAAAAAACGTGAAATGTATGCATTTGTTCTTTTTCTTGCAAAAATGACTGTTTAAGTTGTGTGCCTTTCAACAATAATTATTAACTTTCTGTGCCATTCAATAATGACAATTAACGTTCTTTGCCTTTCTATAATGACTATGAAGGATCTGTGCTTTTCAATAATGACTATAGACGTTCTGTGTCTTTCAATAACGACTATTAATGTTCTTTGCCTTTCAATAAATAACGTTCTATGCCTTTCAGTAATGACAATGAACGGTTTCAATAATGACTATTAATCATCCTTTCCTTTCAATAACTATTAACGTTCGCTGCCTTTCAACGGTGACTATTAATGTTATGTGCCATTCAATCATGATTATTATCGATCTGTGCTTTCAATAATGTCTATTGATAGTCTATGTCATGAAATATCGACTTTTTACGTTCTTTGCATTTCAGTAATGATTATTAAAGTTCCGTGCCTTTCAGTAATGACTATTAATGATCCATTCCTTTCACTGATGACTATTAAAGTAACGTACCTTTCCATAATAACTATTAACGGTCTCTGTCTTTCAATAGTGCCTATTTATTTTCTGTTCCTTTCAGTTATAATTATTTAAGAACTATTAAAGTTTAGCGCCTTTCATTAATGACTAATTTCGTTCTCTTCCTTTCAATAATGATTATTTACGTTCTGTTTCTTTCAATGATGATTTAATGGTGTGCTCATTCATCTTATAGATTAAATTATTGACAATCGTAGCCATCACGGTCACCATCATTTGTGTCTGTATCTCCGCTGTTTTCCGTGGACCAAACAAGTAATTTTTTTTATCCTCGCGTAAGTACTTTAAGTTAAACCATTTTATATTTTTGCAATTTTCCTTTGCTTTCCAAAACTAGTATTAAAAACATTAGTCATCATTGGATATTTAAGTATTGTTTGCTGTGAGATGCTTAAAATATTTGACTGATCCCTTTTCTTCAGTCAAGATTATCCTGCAGTTATCTGCTTTCTACAAACTGCGTCAACATCGTTATTCTGCATTGCTTCATGTGATCTTTGGCGAAGATATTTGATCCACTAAATTGAAAGACCGGTTTTAAGGTTTATGTCAGCAACTTTTCAGTGGCCATTTTCTGCCAAATACAGTACAGTACATAAAACACAAAGGTATAAGTTATTTATAACATTAACGTTATTCTTAGACATGCAAACAATATATGACAATAACATTGCTTTCATGCTTGATGGAAAACTTATCCGCAACAAATCGCTTCGAGTAAATTGCAAAGGATAACATCTATCTGTATGAGTTTAAAGCTATTTTCAAACTGGCGAATTATTTTCACATTATCCTTAACCCATGCCGACCATTCCTAACACTAACCTTTTAATGCCTATACCATTTTTATGTCTTTTGATATGATTTGACTGGGACTCGAACCCGTGACTTCCGGAGTCCGATCCAGATACTCTACCACTTTGGAAATAGGAGCGATAAAATGTATATCCTGTTTTGTCTTAAAATAAAACGATTTTTTGCTGCTTAGGTATGCTAAGTTAGTGATTTATTTGCAAAATGTATTATTAAGTTTACAGTCCTTTAAAGTTTACTGGATGATGCAAAGAAATGTATGTGTCAAAGATTAAATAAGATACATATAGAAAGCTGACAACGTACAGCGTAAAACTTTTTTAACTAGCTTCAAGTATTACAAAACAGAAAATTAAGAGAAACAATAACAAGCACGGATCAGAAACGCGTTGAATTTGCAAAACGTTTCATGATTGTATGTTTGCATGTCTGCATGAAATCAGATAATAGTTTATTAAAACAATTGGAGAATTGCAACAAAAGTTCAAAATATGTTCATCACTGTATAATGATCACTTTATTCAGCGTCTAAATGTCACGATCCAGCTACGATATTATAAGTTATACCGCAGAAAATGTGCATTAATAAATTTTGAGCTGCCCTATTAGTAAAGATAACACACTAAATTACTATTATATCTCGAGATTCAATAGATGCAAAGTTTATTAAAAATGTAAAGATTAGAATTAACAAATCTATATAATCTATTAACAAATCTTTATAACATTGAGAATTAAATTTCTGCTCAAGAAAAGTGAGAAAATAACCTGATTCATCCAATTCCCATTTAACAAAATAAGAGAGAATTGGATAATATAGCTTTTTATCCGCTGAACCTCCTACCTTTCAACTTCAATTAATTGTTTCACAGGGAGTTATTTCTGAATAGATGCATGCTACAATCGAGAATTTAGAGCAAACCGGCTTTAGAGTATTCGTATGCTATATGAACGTGTGTGATTTTATTAATTTTATTAATTCAATTCATTGTTTGTTGTAGTGTTTTAAAAGGTAATATTTAATATATATTGTTTCGTCCGGTTAAGTCTCATTTAAGGTACTTTGCAACATTTATTTGAACAAAAAGACGAGTGTCATTTTGACAAAAGGCACATTATGGTAGTCGATAGGGATTGATAGAGAAATCGAACTCTGTCAAGGACGCTGACCACTGTAGTACCATCTCTCTCGGGCACTTCTAAAGTCTTTAAAGGGGACAAAAATCCTAACCTGCAAAATTTTATTGTAAATAGAAGGATATGTAGTAGTTTGTGTATATAATCTATCCTGACTTTTTCTTTGCATTTATTGTATTTGCACAAACATTTAATAATCAAACGGCGGTGAATTCTGAGATCAAATGAAACGAACCTACCCCTCATGTTGTTATCTCTCTTTCATACAAGCAGGATATGACGTCGTTTGAGACGATTCCCGTACAACAGGCATATAAATACTCAGTGTCAAGTAGAAACGATGTTTCAATGCGCAGCTATAAATTGTGTGAATAAAAGCAGTTCCCGACAAATATTTTTTCTTCACATTTCTATAGGATCATAAAGGGTTATTTGTATGGACGATCAAATTAAAGAGAGAAGGGATTGATGACCGAGACATTTCGAGCATGAAAGTTTTTCAAAAGACCAGAGACTCTTCAAACTATTGGGTCTGAGCCAAAACGTTAACGTTTGAAGCCTGATGCAGTGCCGACTCTTTTTTAAAAATATTTTTCTACTCTGATAACAAGACAGAAGACGGGAAGCACGCCGGCGAGTCGTAGTCGTCATAGGCCAGGGAGCATCACCAGAGTCTGCAGTTTTATCAATAAAGCACGACGAAATTTCTGACTACATGAAATTTCGTCGTGCTTTATTGATTAAACTGCAGACTCCTGTGGGAGCATTAAGGACTCAATAATTCAGGAGCACCGTCAGCGTTTCAATACCTGAACGTGTAATTTCAGCCAAGTTTAAAACCTCAGTAGCTTCTGATATTTTATTTTGCCATTATGCACATACATTCACATATTTCTAGAACTGTCATAAGTTTTCAGATTCATCATTCAGAAGCGAGAATACATGAATCATGTGAAGGTTTCAGATGAGAGGGTCTTGCGAATCGTGCTCACTACACATGATGGTAATATTTTTTAAAATTTTTTTTTACCTTTTTTATATTCTACACCCTACGGAAAAATCGTCTATATGATATGTGTCGGTGGACACTAAAAAGACAAAATAATTTACTGAATAGTATAGTTATTACACATAATTTCACAACAATTCAATCACTGTATACATGGTACTTATTTTTAAGCATATTCGTTTATGGAGCCCTGGAAGAGGTGGGGGTGTAACATGTGCTCTCTCTCTCTCTCTCTCTCTCTCTCTCTCTCTCTCTCTCTCTCTCTCTCTCTCTCTCTCTCTCTCACACACACACACACACACATTTTCTTTTCCGAGAGCCACTGAGATTGCCAACAAATATTCCATTCTTGGTTGGACATTGGAACACATTTACTACACAGGCACATATGTGGAAAAAAGGCTAAAATGATTTGAAAAAACTGTTGCCTGTTTGATATTTTGAATGTCCATTTCTTTGACGAGCATTCATCCAATTATGACATGTACAAGTCCATATCAAAAGCTGTTGGAATAATCCAGGCTATAGAAAGTGAAAACCAATTTCCAGTCTCCCCCCCAAAAAAAAAAAACCGGCAAGAAAACCTCTGATCTGTAATATTAAATTTGTTTTGACTTAAAAAAATGAAAAGAAAGAAGAAGAATTAATGCAACAAAAAAAATGAATTGTGAAAGAAATCGTAATCGGTAGAAAATTATAGCCCTCTCCCTACCCGGTTTTTTGATTAGATTTTGTACTGCTATTTAGTTTGGTATTTAAAATTAAAGGTAGTTTATAACCATCGTCATTGTCAGAACCTGACGATTCCTGTACATCATAATCACACGAATTTGTCTCGGGTTCATACATATAAGGTTGGATGTTCATGAAATATTCTACTTCTGGATTGTCATCCACATCACTGACAGTCGACATAATTTAAACATTCAAGTACAGCCAACTCAGAATGATTGACTATATTATCATAGGAGTCTGCAGTTTTATCAACAAAGCACGAAGAAATTTCTGACTACATGAAATTACCTTAACGGTAATATAAAATAATTATTTTATAATACCATTAGGTGATTTCATGTAGTCAAAAATTTCGTCGTGCTTTATTAATAAAACTGCAGACTCCGGTGCTATTATCAACAATGCCAGCGTGTACAGTGTCTCAAATGACGTCACATCCACTAATTGTTCAGGGGGAGGGAAGTGCATTAGTTTATTCAAGACGGATCGGGAGAGATGATCGGTTTTTCATACATTTCTTCCTAACGAGTAAAAAAGAAAGGTACAAATTTTCAGAAAATGAAACATATATATATATATATATATATATATATATATATATATATATATATATATATATATATATATATATATATATATATATATATATATATATATATATATCTATATCTATATCTATATATATATATCTATGTATATATATATATATATATATATATATATATATATATATATATATATATATATATATATATCTATATATATATATATATATATATCGTAGCATTTTAGAAAAGGAAAACTGGTTAAGTGAATTACACAGGAAGGCCAATCTGATACTCATGGAGACGTATCTAGTAACATTGATTTGGAATATAGACTTCGAAAGGTAAGACGATTTCTTGGCCGTCTTTTGTACATAATTTAAAATAATTGTTACTCTCAATTACTGTAATTATGTTTGAATCGAGTTATACAGTGTATTCGAAGTTATAGAATGATTGTATTAGGATGTAAATTTGCATTTGTTAAAATATAACAGATGTAACAAGCGTAGATTGATGGGTATGTGAAGCTTGCCTCGGAATTAGATATTTATTTTCAAAAAATTTTATGATGCATGCAGTATGAATGATTGCTTCAGTTAATATGTTGTTCAAAACCTTATATGGGTATATCAATATTAAGCAGAGTGAGAGAGAGAGAGAGAGAGAGAGAGAGAGAGAGAGAGAGAGAGAGAGAGAGAGAGAGAGAGAGAGAGAGAGAGAGATCTCCTATTCATAGAAGTAATTTTGTTCGTACGTAGTAGTGCAAGTCATGCATTAGTTATTTAAACGCAGATGTACATATGACCTTAAAAAGTTTTGTCGCCCAATAACTAAGATTTGAGAGAGAGAGAGAGAGAGAGAGAGAGAGAGAGAGAGAGAGAGAGAGAGAGAGAGAGAGAGAGAGAGAGAGAGAGAGAGAGAGAGAGAGAGAGAGAGAGAGAGAGAGAATTTTTCTGTAAGATATGGTAGGAATGAAATAGATGGTAGAAGAAGGAAAAAATTGAAGTCAAGAGTTGGAGTAAAGGAAGAAATAAGAGTAAGTAGAAGGGATGAAGATACTCAATAGACGATTGAGGGAAGGAATGATGAGAAAGGATGAAGATGCTCAATGGACGATTGAGGATGGAATGATGAGAAAGGTTTGATGATTAGAAGGAAGTACACCGATAATAGTTAATCTCTCTCTCTCTTTCTCTCTCTCTCTCTCTCTCTCTCTCTCTCTCTCTCTCTCTCTCTCTCTCAGACATATATTTCGTCATAGATCTACATTTTGATCAGTTTGAAAAGACTGATCTAATGTTTAACCCCCTATATTGCTGTTTGAAAATCTTATAAATGATACCTACACTGCATTTATAAAACTGAAACTGTAAAAATAATATTAAGTCCCACAGTGAGTCAGCATGGAATCGTAAACATATAAAATGCTTGAGAGTATTTGTTATGTGTATTGGCCGTTTTATCATGCTACAAAGATAGTTTTTTTTATAAGGCTTTGAGAATAAATCTTATAACCTTGTGCAAGTCAAATAGAAAGAGAATCAGACTTTATAGACCATCTTAAGATATTACTGTTTTGTGGTTTTTTTTTTCAGGTATGCTCTGTGGAGCCGTCAAGTTTGGATTCAAGGATCTAAAGAAGGCTTGCCTGGAGATGGTACAGCGTGAAATTTCCAGAAAAGTTACATAAATCTTGATCAACACGTCCAAAGTGTATAACCAATAGATGTCTGTATCAGAACTGTTGACAAAAGTAATTTTATTTTACACGTACCCAATTTAATCTGTTTATGAATATAAAAATACTCACTGGTTAAAAAGATTTGGAAGTGATAATAATTACACATTTCTAAAGTTAAAAGAAAATATTATGATTAAACCTGAAATAAGTTGATATTTCTTGTTCAGTTTCATGATAATCAGTGGATATGTCTCATTTGTCCCTGTATTACATTAATATCTATTTCACACAATTACTACTAATATTCCAGTTAATGGCTAACAATTGTGAAAGAGACAATTATAGAAACTGAATAATTCACCTGATAACTATACTATTGAAAATTAGTTTGTTTTCGTTTCTAAATAGTTTCTTTTTTATTATAAATTAGTACCTAGTTTGAAATGAAATGGATTTGAAACAATATTACATCTTCAAGTTATTTTGAAGCTGATTTACCTTAAATAGTATATCGATTCTGGAGAAGTGAAACTTAATCACACATTGATGTTAGCATATATCTAACAGTTTTAGATTTCATTTTAAGCGAAATATTTCTTCTGTACTTCTCATTTGAAAGTCTATACATAAAGAAGTAGATTTAAACGTTTTTCGAATGATACGGTTTCATTACGATACAACCATACAAGTGTGTTCCACCTTTTCTTATTAATACGTATCTATGTGTGTGTTTATGTGTTTGTGTGTGTGTGTGTATGTGTTGGATTTGTAACGCAGATCATTTAAGAATTTTTCAGTCATATCGCTACGATATATGCAGTGTGACAGCTTATAGTGACGTGTAACACTCGGGCATCATGCCGCAGACATGTAGCATCATGTCCCACCCAGTCATATTATCCTGACACCTAGCCGGCTAGTCCTAGCACTAATCTCTTAATGCTGAGTGCCAAGCGAGACAGCTGATAGTACCATTTATATAAGTCTTTGGTATTGCTTGGCAGGGATTCGAACCCCCAACCTCCCACATCCGAGGCGTACAATTGAACCATTAGGCCACTGGAGCGGTTTAAAAGAAATGCGATGATGTTGGGACTTGTGGAGATCAAGGATCTTTAACTTTAGCTCCTACCGTATATATTCAAGCCAGAGATATAACAGTTTAGCGTAATGACATCAGTAATAACCATGCAAATCTTTTAGATCCAATTATGTACATATGGACTTCACTGAACATCTCATTGACCTCAGCCGATTGCAAGGGGTTAGTCGTTAAAACAATACATCTGTGATACGGACGAAATTCCTATTGTTCTAATACTAAGAGCAACAAACTTAGTACAGTCTAAGAGAAAATGCTATGTGATTTCTGGTTCAAAGCTTGGACATCTGCTGCCAGGGTACATGGTTTATGCAACGAAGTCATCTGTGCATAGTTTGTGCTATTTTTATCCAAAATAGCAATAACTGAGACGTCAGATTTATATTTAAGTGTGATTTAAAGGAGTGAAACGAATAGTTGTTCCAAATATCAACAGGGAGAACATTCCATTCCGCAACAGACATAGGTAAAAAAAAACTTTGATATTGATTTATTCAGGCGAAGGGCGTTTGGAGGCTTGCACCGTCACGAATTTGTCTTTTATTTACCTACTGGACCTAAACACTTCATGCATCGTGGGGGCCATACTATATCTTTTAAAAAGTTATCATTCTGTGCCTCTAGCGCCTTTCTGAGCATTTTCAGATTTCGTTTCCTCCAAAATTCTAGCATATGATGCAGATTTAATAGTTTCGACTTATATTGACTATATTTTCCTATGTCAGTTATCTTTGTACTATTAAAGAAATTTTATAGGGTTGATAAAGCGAAGTTCTGATGACTTTCGTACAAGTTTAAATTTCAATGTCTAATATTGTCCATGTTTTTGTAGTATTTCATGTCATTTCATATGCAAAGATGTGGATTCGTTGAAAACTAGGCCTAATTATTTATCCAATGTGACATTCGTAAAAATCCGTGAAATTCATTAAACGCTGTGGGTGGGGTTCTATTTGAAATGATTAGATACAGTTATTGATTTGGTGTTTTAATTAAAGTCGACTAGCCATTGATTTACTAATAAATTAAGTAGGTCTTCGTTCAAAAGATGAACAGCCATAGTTAAATCTTAAGCAAAAATTGACATCGACGAATCAATCTTCATCATCCTCTTTATACTAGACCGACATATCAGTGACAATATCATTTATGTAAATTAAAGAACAGTGGTTCAAGTATAGATCTCTGTGGCACACACACCCTTACATGTTAAAGACTGAATTGCAACCTATTGGTGTGTCCTCTTTGCAACCTATTGGTGTGTCCTCTTTGCGAAATATTTCTTCAAAGGATACCAAAAGTCTGTCACTAATTCCAATATTTCCTAATTTTCTTACTTTATGGTTTCAAACTTTGTTCCCGATATTGTCAACGGCCTTATTAATATAACAAAATACTACTCTAATTTATTTGACTTCGTCAGTCGCCATACAGAATTGGTTTTTCACAAAAAATATTGTACATATCACAAGGTTGGAAAGAAGCAACGACTTTCGTAGTAAGACCAAGTTGACGATAACTAATTAGGTTGTTGACTGTAAGATAATTGTATCACATGTTTCGGACTTTTTTCTATATTCTACCAACGTTTGGGTCAATATTTCCATCTTGGAGTTTATTAGCTAGTCAATTAAAATACTCTATTTTGACCTTTTTATGGTACTTACAACTCTGTTTCTGGTGCATCTGATTTTGGCTTAATGTACACAAAAATTGGTTCTTTTAGCTAAGTAAGAGATTCTTTTCCACAAACGAATGAATTTTCTAATAATATAGTTCATCCAGACGATCTCGCAAACGAATTATTTTATTGGGAGAATTCAGACTTAGCAGCTTGATGGTCTATACTTTAGTATAAAGGTTTATTGCCTATCATTCATAAAGTTTGTATAATATTAAATAGGGTTATGATGGTTACAAAAAGGATGGCGAATGTAATAAATACAAATCTGCATAAAATAAAAGAACTACTAATAATTAAACAGGATGCTCTGAATATGGTGCGGATGGTCACTTTTCGAATACTGATTGGAACCGTGTGTAATATTCCCAAAAATAGATAGAAAGGCTTCTTTATTTTGGAGAGTTTAGAATATATATATATATATATATATATATATATATATATATATATATATATATATATATATATATATATATATATATATATATATATATATATATATATATATATATATATATATATATCAATGGCAAGAGTAATAAGGAGTACTTCCCATCCAACACCCTTTAAGTTTTAATACCTTTTACCACTCGCACATTCAGTCGATCTACGCTCTATTAAAAACTGACCGGGTCATCCTGGTACGAGTCTAACGACATGTCTGATAATGACTGCGTCCAATCGTGTAAAAGCGGAATTAATGAACTTGCACTCTCTAGACCACAACCAGAGATTATTAAAGAAGTTTCGTGAAGCTTTTGGTATTTATGGCATGGGGAAAAATCCCATATGTGTCCGACATTTAAATTGAAGCATATTGATGTGCAACTAAAAGGCTTGTTGTGTGTATCCAGATAAAGAGAAGGCCTTGCGCTGTTTTATTCTTATTGCTTGCATGCCAGTAAATAATTATAGATTTCAACGAATTTAATTAATTTCATGAAAGATACACGAAAAACCTGATCTGCAGTTTGAAGGAAGAGGTTACCGGTAGTCATTGGGATCCAAATGTCAGATCTCTGACCCACATTGTAAACGCTATGCTTAACGTTTTACCCACGCTATTGCGATACCAATATCTTACGTATTCATCCCCGATGAAAATTAAATTGTAGGACAGTACGTTAGAAACATGAAATTAATACATTTGGTTCTTTTTCTTTCTGTAATGTGTATTAACTTTATGTATTTTTCAATAATGTTTATTAACGTTCTGTGTCTTTAAATAATGACTATTAACGTTATTTTCCTTTCAATAATGACTATTAAGGTTCCGTGCCTTTCAACGGTGACTATTGACGTCATGTCCCTTTCAATAATGACTATTATAGTTCCGTGCCTTTCAACGGTGACTATTGATGTCATGTCCCTTTCAATAATGACTATTATGGTTCCGTGCCTTTCAACGGTGACTATTGACGTCATGTCTCTTTCAATAATGACTATTATGGTTCCGTGCCTTTCAACGGTGACTATTGACGTCATGTCCCTTTCAATAATGACTATTATGGTTCCGTGCCTTTCAACGGTGACTATTGATGTCATGTCCCTTTCAATAATGACTATTATGGTTCCGTGCCTTTCAACGGGGACTATTGACGTCATGTCCCTTTCAATAATGACTATTAATAATCTGAGCTTATGATCATTTATACTGCATGAGTAAGATCAATTGCACTGTCGAAAGTAACTTCCATAACCTATAACCCTAAAAGTAGAATTTGCAGTTTTTTTTTGTTTTGTTTTGCAACATTATTCGAAATTCGATGTGCACCGGGAAGGAAGAGGTTTAAAATTAGGGAAGGAGCTATCATGATTGGGGGGGGGGGAATAACGCCTATGCCTGCAGAAACCATTTGACCCCAGAGTCATCATCATTCTGAGCTGTTAGCTGAGATAATTTTGCGTTCAATTTGTACAAATATAGTTGCAAGCGAACAACCTTAATGGATTCACTGTTGTCTAACTGCAGACAACGTTTATATTTTTCGTCGGTCTTTATTGTGAATTCCTTGACCAATGGAAAAAAAAACAACAAACAAGTGCAGGCTTTTCTACAAGACAGTGGGCTATATCAGTTTATGGCGATATAGGCGTTTCAACAGAATTATATTGGGAGCAACATGCACTAAGTGCATGACTTTATGTGGTTTTGCCCCCCTCTCTCTCTCTCTCTCTCTCTCTCTCTCTCTCTCTCTCTCTCTCTCTCTCTCTCTCTCTCTCTCTCTCTCTCATAGCATTTATCGTGCGCTTCGCAAGTCTTTCCAGAATTTGGTAAGTTTTTAACAGTTATCTAATTAGGCTCACTTGTATAACTGTCACATATTGATTTGTTAATACAATTTGAGAGTTGCATTGTTGACAGAAAGCGACTTGGTTTATGCCTATGAGTTGGCCATTTTATATCTTTCAATTATATGACCATTCAATAACGTGCTCATTTATCTTGTAGATCGAATTATTGACAACCGCAGCCATGAAGGTCGCCATAATTCTTGCCTGTATCTCTGTTGTTTTCTGTGCACCAGACAAGCGAGTTTTATTAGGCTCGCGTAAGCAAAAAAATTAAATCATTTTATGAGTTTTCAATTATTCAGCGATTTAGAGTTCAAAAACTATTTTTACAAAGTGTAGTCATCATTGGGTTGATTCTATTTTTTTCGATGCTTTCATTATTTTAATGACCCTTTAGTATCTATCGTGACTATTGTGCAGATATCCATTTTCTACCAATTGCAACATCATCGGAAATCTATACTACTTTATATGATCTTTGGAGAAAGTATTTTGATCACCAGCTTAAAAAGATCCGTTTAATATTTATGCCAGTAATTGTTCTATATTTAGGTTCTGCATATTAAAATATAGCACAGAAAGACGCCAAAAGTATATTATTTATCCCAAGAACGATACTTTTAGACAAGTTAGCATGATTTGATAATTATCTTCGCTTTCGTGCTTGATCGGAAACGTATCCGCAACATATCGCTTGGTGTGAACTTGATGGATAACATTAGAATATCAACAAAGAAATGTAGCGCAAATGAGGTAGTGTTTTTGTTTGAGTCAAATCCTAGTCTGTTAAAGTAAACACTATTTTGGTGCTTCAGCCTGTTAAGTTAATTAGTTATTTATCAATTACACGCAAGCGATTTCATTTACAAATTTACTAAAGATGCAGACTGATTCAACATTGCGTACGTTTTAATCCATTATACATTATTGAGGATTTCATTATAACAAAATGTGCTAACTATGCAAGATTTGGGAAAGTGGATTAGCGCTTAAATATTTTAATTCAATACTCATGAATGGGTATTCAATATTTATGTTTTATTATTATCTAGTGACTACTTTTGACAACACCCATCTAAAACAGTTCAGAAACTTCTGGACGTTGTTAGAACAGACGCCACCGAAAGTGCGTGTGTAACAGAATGCCACACGCTTATGACTGACCCAACCCTCTTCAAGCACTACAGCTGCCCGCTTGTTTGCCACGGGTACGTCATTATCTAGAGTTAATTTTAGAATTTTTTTAAACATTTAGCCAACAAATACACAGAATTAAAAATCGAATTTCAGTCATTTAAAGTTCATTGGATGTTACAAGGGAATGCCTATGCCATGGATTAAATTAGATACATATATAAAGCTGAAAACACAGAGAGCAAAACTTTCTTTTACATCGATTAAAATATTATGAAACTGATTATCAAGAGAAACAATAATATAAAATCGCGTTAAATATGCAAAACTTTTCATTACCTTATGAATGCGTGGAATCTAATAATAGTTTATTAAGACATGGACAATTGTAATAGAAAGTTCAAAATGTATAGATCAATGTATAATTATTGCTTTATTCAAAACCGAACTGTCACGATATAGCTACTGTGTTTTAAATAATACTGCAGAAGATGTTCATTCATAAATTTCGAGCTCTCAATCAGTAAAGCTAACACCCAAAATACATAAAAATATTTCAAGATTCAAGAGATACAAACTGTTTAGAAAAAGTAATGATTGAAATTAATATTTTTTTTAATATTCAGACTTAACTTTCAGCTCACTACAATTGACATAGTAATTGACCTGATTTATCCATTTGATAAGTTAATGTGTCATTCGTAATCTCACGATCTGCATACAAGAGAGTTAATATTTTCAATGTAGTTCATTCTACTCATCTGCTTCAATATTTCTCCTTCCTTCTTTCTTTTTACCGTTTGTGCTCTTCCACATTTCTTCTCCTTCGGCTTATTTTCTTCCTTTTCCAACTCTTGACTTATACTTTCGCCTTCTTTTTCTATTGTGCCACTTTGTGCGTGTGCCCTTTAAGAGTCTGAAGAAATACAAAGGATATAATTTCTTGCATATCTACCCAACTGCTTTTCACAGACCTTAGATTAATGTGCGACCAATCTTATAAGATCTTATTTACAACCACAAATCCGCGCTTACGTAACTCATGTATATTCTTGACTACTGTGTATGTACAAACAATATTACTTCTATAAATAGAGTAACACACACAAATATATAGACTCTCTCTCTCTCTCTCTCTCTCTCTCTCTCTCTCTCTCTCTCTCTCTCTCTCTCTCTCTCTCTCTCTCTCTCTCTCTCTCTCTCTCTCTCTCTCTTGATATATTCCTATACGATAATACGATAATCAACAACATAGTAACTGAACCAATCTTTTCTAACGCATGCGTCATAAGAATTTATGAAATAAATATCTAACTCAGAGTTCAGCTTCGTACATCCATTAATCTGAACTTGTTATATTTGTTACATTCTAATGAATGTAAATTCACAGTCTAACACAATCATTCTAAAATTGCAAATAATCATTATATCTAAATTCAAACATAATTACTGTAACTGAAGGTAACAAAAATCTAATTAACTCATATTAAGCAAAAAAAAAAATTCGGCCAAGATGTCCTCAAATTCTAATTCCCGTTTACGAGATAAGTCACCAAGAATCTCTGTGGCCTTCCTATATAATCCACTTAATCACACAGTTTAACTTTAATACAACACTGTGATCTAACTCAGACGCTCCCGTCTGTACTCTTCTAGAATGCTCTACTGATGCTTAAAAACTTAGAAGTGCACGAGAGGCGCGGTGCTACAGTGGTTAGAACTGAGTTAGATCTCTTATCCAGTCCAATCGACTCAATCGACTACCCTACTGTGTCCTTAGTCATAAGGACAATTTATTATGTTTGCTTAAATAAATTCTTGTTAGCAAACCATGTTGCAAAGCGCCTTATAAGATACTTAGCGGAATGAAACAATAGTTATTTTTATTTTTTTTTTAAAGACTATATGTTGGAAACATGTTTAGGAACAAATAAGCGCACATTCAACAGTTGTTTGCAATCAGATAGTTTCATTCACAAGGATGCTGTAGTCTTGTTTATTTATATTTTACTAGAAACTACATAATCTGCCTCTTGAAAATTGTTTCCAAATACAGAGGTCTGATAAAGAATATTAATACGTTTGTCTTTCTGATGCAAACACTGCAATGAGATTTGATACGAATAAAATATTTCACATATAATATCACTATAAACATGCAGCTATCAATTTAAAACTTTTGAAATTCCAGGTGGATAAGTCTTTTTAAAATCTACATTCCTTACTAGGCTAGTATCTCTTATACCTTCTTACTCTTTTAAAATTTCAGATTACAGTTTCTGGCACAGTCGTTCATTCTTGTACCTGCGACTCAGGCCACTCCATAAAGATATTGCTGTTTCCAAAGTAATAAAAGAGTACCTAGAGGGACACCAATGGAAACATAAATCAGAATAAAGCACGTCAATATTCGTTATGTATCTTTGGTATAGTTTTGATTCTTTGTTTATCTTTCATACTAGAGCAGGTTTCACAGTTGTAGATTAGATACGTGTAGGAGATACGAAGATTAAGTCAAGTTCACAGGCAGATGCTCATATTGGCTCACTTATTTATCACTCGCAAAAAAGTGATGCATTGTATTTCAATATATTATAGAAGTAAAACTTTGGACAAGATAGATAGATAGATAGATTGATTGATAAGCAAAGCTACCTCGATGTATAGAAGCCATTTATATCCCGCTCTATTGACGATGACGTGACGCAAACAAAAATGACCCTAATGTGTTAAGTTCATAAATAAAACTAAATTAAGCACATCAAAACATCTTGACGAAGATACTAAGTTGTTAGATGGAATAAAACATTGATATATATCTGATTTCCTTTGGAAAGAATGCAACATATACTTGTATAAGGTGTACTTTCTGAAAGTACGTTACACTGTATACAACAGTTATATTAAGGACCAATAATTCAATTTTCTGGATCAATGGGCCTGACAACTTTTTTGTTAAATATGTCTGTCAATGACTGTACAAATATATTGATACGATTTACAACAGATTATTACCAGGGTGATGATTAAGCCTATACCAAAGCTCATACCGTGAATTGCATCTTGCTGGCACTGGAGTGTCTATTGATCAAAACAAAGTTGTGCTGATCCGGAATACTGCAATTTTCTTCCTGCGTTATAAATATAATTGACAGGGAAATTTTAGTGGGATACCTACACCCGGGCAAGTGATTCTTCATAGAAGTTCATTAAATATAAAACACGCATAGTCAACAAATGGTAAAATATGTATCTGATTTAAATTATGTTCTGCTTCGTCTGAAAAAAAAAACAAAAACAAATGCTCCTGAAAATTGAATAATCATTCCAAAGTCTTAAAAAAGAATGCATCTACTTTCCACATTGGCATACGTTTGTAAATACTAAAACTTGGCCCTGGTGTTTGCTTGGGCATTCTTGCTTTGATGTTTTAATCCAAACGTTTTCCAAAAGCCTCAGAGATGGGACTAAACAATTAAACCAGTATTAAACAATTAATGAAAGAGATCATGAATATAATTATATTTATAATATTCACCCATAACTTGTGACATGTACAACCGGTTTTAAAAATATATTTTTAAGCTATTTTATCATGGACTCTGAAAGCCCTATTCTAGTATCCTTAAAATCCTTACAATATTTTTCGGGAATCTCTGTACATTTCTTACTGTCAGAAACAACCATGGTAATGGTACAGCAAGAAAGTTCCGTGGTACCGCCAACAGAAAAAATATTGCTGTAGAACAGAATGCCAGTATTATCGCACATGGTTAATAGCATTCAGACATGATTAGTTACATTAATCATTCTCAATAGCATGCAGAAATTATTAATTATATTAATCATAGTCAATTGCACGCAGACATTATTATTTATATGAATCTTGGTCAACAGCATGCAAACATTACCAGTTATGTCAATCATTGTCAATAGCACGCTGTCATTATTAATTATATGAATCTTGGTCAACAGCATGCAAACATTACCAGTTATGTCAATCATTGTCAATAGCACGCTGTCATTATTAATTATATGAATCTTGGTCAACAGCATGCAAACATTACCAGTTATGTCAATCATTGTCAATAGCACGCTGTCATTATTAATTATATGAATCTTGGTCAACAGCATGCAAACATTACCAGTTATGTCAATCATTGTCAATAGCACGCTGTCATTATTAATTATATGAATCATTGTCAATGCATGCGGACGGTAATAGTTATATGAATGACGGTCAATGGCATTCATACATTACATTAATTATGGTCAACATAATGCAAACATTGTTAGTTACACGAATCATGATCAATAGCATGCAAACATTAATCATATGAATCATGGTGGATCGCATGCATACATTATTATTTATATGAATCATGATCAATAGTAGGTATACATTGTTATTTAAATGAAACATGATCAATAGCAGCCAGACATTATTAGCTGTATGAATCGTGGTCATTAGCATGAAGATATTATTATTTATAGAACTCATAGGCAATAGCATGATTATAAAAATAGTTATATGAATCATGGTCAACGTCCTGCGGATATTATTATTTATAGAAATAATGGTCAATAGCATGCAGACATTATTAGTTATATGAACCATAGTCAGTAGCAATCAGACATTTTTAGTTATATGAATCATTATCAATGGAATTCAGACATTTGTTAAAAGAAGCATGTTCAATAGTATGAAGATATTATAAATGATATGCATCATGGTCAATAGCATGAATAAATTATTAGTTATATGAATCATACAATCAGACATTAGTGATATGAATTATGGTTAATAGCAAGAAGACGATAATATTTATATGAATAATTGGCAATATCGTGCAGACATGATTAGTTATATAATCATTTATATAAGTCCTGGTTAATTGCATGAAGAAATTATTAGTTATATAAAGCATGGTCAATAACATAAAGACATTATTAGTTATTTCAATAAATGCTAATAGCGTGTAGCTATGATTAGTTATATGAATCATGGTCAATAGCATGTGGACATTATTTTGAATCATGGTCAATAGCATGCTGATATTATTTTGAATCATGGTCAATAGCATGCAAACATTATTTTGAATCATGGTCAATAGCATGCGGACATTATTTTGAATCATGGTCAATGGCATGCGGACATTATTTTGAGTTATGGTCAATAGCATGCGGACAATATTTTCAATCATGGTCAATCGCATGTGGACATTATTTTGAAACATGGTCAATAGCATGAGGAAATTATTTTCAATCATGGTAAATCGCATGTGGACATTATTTTGAATCATGGTCAATCGCATGTGGACATTATTTTGAATCATGGTCAATAGCATGCAGACATTATTTTCAATCATGGTCAATAGCATGCGCACAATATTTTCAATCATGGTCAATCGATGTGGACAATATTCTCAATCATGGTCAATAGCATGCGGACAATATTTTCAAATATGGTCAATCGCATGTGGACATTATTTTGAATCATGGTCGATCGCATGCGAACATTATTTTGAATTATGGTCAATTGCATGAGGACAATATTTTCAATCATGGTCAATCGCATGTGGTCATTATCTTGAATCATGGTCAATCGCATATGGACATTATTTTGAATCATGGTCAATAGCATGCGGACAATATTTTTAATCATGGTCAATCGCATGCGGACTTAATTATGAATCATGGTCAATACCATGCGGACATTATTTTGAATTATGGTCAATTGCATGAGGACAGTATTTTCAATCATGGTCAATCGCATGTGGTCATTATCTTGAATCATGGTCAATCGCATATGGACATTATTTTGAATCATGGTCAATAGCATGCGGACAATATTTTTAATCATGGTCAATCGCATGCGGACTTAATTATGAATCATGGTCAATACCATGCGGACATTATTTTGAATCATGGTCAATAGAATGCGGACGTTATTTTGAAACAAGGTCAATAGCATGCGGACATTACTTTGAATCATGGCCAATGTCTTGCGGACATTATTTTGAATCATGGTCAATAGCATGCGGACATTATTTTGAATCATGGTCAATCGCATGCGGACAATATTTTGAATCATGGTCAATAGCATGCGGACAATATTTTGAAACATGGTCAATAGCATGCGGACATTATTTTTGAATCATGTTCAATGGCATGCGGATATTATTCTCAATCATGGTCAATAGCATGCGAACATTTTTTTGAATTATTGTCAATAGCATGAGGACAATATTTTGAATCATGGTTAATCGCATGTGGACATTATTTTGAATCATGGTCGATCGCATATGGACATTATTTTGAATCATGGTCAATAGCATGCGGACATTATTTTGAATCATGGCCAATAGCATGCGGACATTATTTTGAATCATGGTCAGAAGCATGCGGACATTATTTTGAATCATGGCCAATAGCATGCGGACAATATTTTTAATCATGGTCAGTCGCATGCGGACATTAATTTTCATCATGGTCAAGCGCATGCGTTCTTTATTTTGAATCATGGTCAAATTCATGCGGACATTATTTTGAATCATGGTGAATAGAATGCGGACGTTATTTTGAATCAAGGTCAATAGCATGCGGACATTACTTTGAATCATGGCAAATGTCATTCGGACATTATTTTGAATCATGGTCAATAGCATGCGGACATTATTTTGAATCATGGTCAATCGCATGCGGACAATATTTTGAATCATGGTCAATAGCATGCGGACATTATTTTGAATCATGGTCAATAGCATGTAGACATTATTTTGTATCTTGGTCAATAGCATGCTGCCATTAATTTGCACCATGGTCAATCGCATGCGGACTTTATTTTGAATCAAGGTCAATAGAATGCTGACATTAATTTGAATCATGATCAATGTCATGCGGACATTATTTTGAATCTTGTTCAATCGTCTGCGGACAATACTTTGAATCATGGTCTATAGCATGCGGGCATTTTTTGGAATCATAATCAATAGCATGCGGACATTAATTTGTATCATGGTCAATAGCATGCGGACATTATTTTGAATCATGGTCACTGGCATGCGGAAATTTTTTGGAATCATGGTCAATAGCATGCGACATTATTTTGAGTCATGGTCAATGTCAATCGGACAATTTTTTGAAACATGGTCAATTGCATGCGGACATTATTTTGAATCATGGTCAATCGCATGCGGACAATATTTTGAATCATGGTCAATAGCATGCAGACAATATTTTGAATCAAGGTCAATAGCATGCGGACATTATTTTGAATCATGGTCAATAGCATGTGGACATTATTTTGAATCATTGTTGATCGCACGGACATTATTGTTTAATCATGGTCAATAACATGCGGACATTATTTTGTATCATGGTCAATGGCATGCGGACTTTATTTAGAATCATGGTCAATAGCATGCGGACATTATTGTGAATCATGGTCAATCGCATGCGGACATTATTTAATCGTGGTCAATAGCAGGCGGACTTTATTTTGAGTCAAGGTCAATAGCATGCGGACATTATTTTGACACATGGTCAATAGCATGTGGACATTATTTTCAATCATTGTCGATCGCATCCGTACATTATTTTTTAATCATGGTCAATAGCATGCGGACATTATTTTGAATCATGTTCAATAGCATGCGGACATTATTTTGAGTCATGGTCAATGGCATTCGGACAATATTTTCAATCATGGTCGATCGCATGCGGACATTATTTTGTATCATGGTCAATAGCATGCGGACATTATTTTGAATCATGGTCAATATCATGCGGACAATATCTTCAATCATGGTCGATCGCATGCGGACATTATTTGGAATCATGGTCAATAGCATGCGGACATTTTTTTGAATCATGTTCAATAGCATGTGGACATTATTTTGAGTCATGGTCAATGGCAATCGGACAATTTTTTTGAATCATGATCGATCGCATCCGGACATTATTTTTTAATTATGGACAATAGCATGCGGACAATATTTTGAATCATGGTCAATAGAATCCGGACATTATTTTGAATCATGGTCAATAGCATGCGGACATTATTTTGAATCATGGTCAATAGCATTCAGAAATTATTATTTATAGAAATTATGCTCAATAGCGAACAGACATCATTACTTATATGAATCCTGATCAATGGCAAGCAAACAGTATTAGTTAATTTAATTATTCTGGCTTATAACGGGGATTAATACTATCCTGTATGTTTACACGCGGCATCACTTAGTAGTCATACGAGAAATTATAGTTTTTAAATTTAATGAGGTAATGCTAGAAAGGTTAAGTCAGTTTGAAAACTGTTATATTTAGAAATGAATGGGGTCAAGCGAGAATTTAACAAAAATCGAAAATTTTATATGTATTATCAACACTTGAAAGATTTATTTTTATTAAATAAAACCATGCACGATAACTATTTAATAATAATAATAATAATAATAATAATAATAATAATAATAATAATAATAATAATAATAATAATAATAATAATAATAATAATAATAATAATTAAAAATAATAATAACAACAACAACTTAAATCAGATAGTTTATGTATAATGGGTTGATTTTTTAATATCAACAATAATATGGATCGAGTCACGCGCAAACACTTTCCTGTCGATTTAGTCACTCTAGTCGATGCTTCCATAACGAGGTATTGCTCACCGGAAATAGTGATTGTAAATTCTCTTATAAGGTTTCTGATCTCAATCCACCGAAGAGCTCATAAAGAAAGCATATTTTCTGGAGTGGTTGAAATAGTTATCGAACAGTCCCTTCCATGTATTGCAATCAAAGTAGGGCGCTTTATTATCAACATTAGAGACATGACGAGTGTAAGGAGAAATTGTTTATATTTGCAACAGTGATCACTATATGTAGCACAATACAAAATGGAAGTTGTCCAGCTTTGTCTTACACATAGGGCTTCACTTCTATACAGCTGATGCTGATCCGCCATTGAATATGGCTTATACTCCAGCCACCCTTACCCACACAAAGATAAGCTCTAAACAAATATTATAAACGTTTGAGAAAGTGGAGCGTGTTTGATGAAGTTGTTAACATTTGCAGCATGCACAATGGATAGAAGTTTTGTATATCTTTATGTTACTTTCATGTACTGTGGCCGAAATTTCTTTGGATATTGTACTTGTGGAAATTGTACAGGATCCGAGCACACAGCTAACTGAAATGACTGTTTCCGTGTGCTCGCAGAATCAGCCTGAATTAGTCTAAAGAACACTATCTATAAGAGTTATTAAAACCAAAAACAAACTGAATGGAATTACATGGTCTTTGACCGATATATAAGATATATAAAGTTTGTTATAAATAGCCAGTATAACCAGAGCGGAAACCCAGGGAGATTTTATTTCTTTAAAATTTTGTTCTAAATACGAAACTGGAGAATGCCACCTAAACCAGTTATTTAAACTTAAAGATTAGGTATGTGTAAATAGGCATATTATGGTACACAATTAGGATAAACAGTGTTTAAATGATAGCACTTTGTCTTCATATATTTATATGCATTTGCAAATTTTTAGCTACTCTTAGTTCCGTGTCATTTATGCCAGGAGGAAATTCCTATTTAATTAATAATCGTTGCAAATTGTAAAGTAGTGACTTCAATGAAAGATTTTAAAACAATATTTCTCAAAGATTTGGCAAAATCCTGGTTGTCTAAATGTTCTTTTCTTTGCAACACTCTAAAGAGAAAAAATACAACAGCCATACCGTGGAAAAAAAGACCTTATCGACCTTAGAGTATTGATTAGTTTTGATAACATTTTGTTTGTGAAATCACAGATCATTTGTGAGACCAAACCTCTGTTGATATAATCAATAAAATTATAAAATCATTTACATTACATTTTAAGATAAATACAGATGTTAGGACTCATTGGTCTTAAACTAACAGAAAAGAGCGAAAACTAGTAAATTTTGTATAATTCATCAAGTAATTTATTTCCATAGAATACAAAATGAAAATTTAAAAACAATTTACAATATGGTGAATTAGATTCCATGTAGTCCAAAATGTTTTATCACTCGTCCTAATGAAAAAGGTCTGATTAGATCCCAATAGTGTTCCAAAACGGCTTCCACTATGAATGTCTTTATGTGCATGTAGTGGCATCGAACGTGGATATGTTCCAACAGTCTTTTAATGAATCAGAAAAATAACTGATCCAAAATTTTCATGTTTTAATTCATTATGATTCCAAATTAATGTTTCTCTTCAAGAATATTATTGAGCACATTGCAAGTAGTAATTTGAATACTAGAAAAAGAACTGAAAACAACAATATAAATGATTCTGCTTCAGACTTTATATCAGGAATGAGTAATATTTCAAGTATATAAGAATATAAAAGAGAACCAGAATGAGTGTCAAGAGTTCTTTCAGAAAATTCTAAGATGTCAGCGAAATTAACCCTGCTGCTAAAATTATAATAAAGAACAAAGTAAACATTAGGTACAACAGATTTTTCCACGAGGAATTCCAGAGTCTTCAACTCAGTTGAAAATAATGATTTTAATATTGAGCCTACTTCCACAGACAAATATTATGTTGCTTACAAAATGAATGTCCCTAGTCAGGTAAACAATGAACTTGGATTTGAACAATGGTCAACTACAAATTACAATTCTACATAACACATAAAAAAGACAACCTATCAAACAATACAAATGAAATATAAACGACACAGTTTATATATAAATTCTACTTTTAGCTAAATCTTGATGTCGTATTTATAACACAGAATAAATTTTGGCGTAATACTAAAGTTTTACTATATATATATATATATATATATATATATATATATATATATATATATATATATATATATATATATATATATATATATATATATATATATATATATATGCAATTTGATTTCGTGAGTATTTTGCGTTAACGTAAGCCGCATAATATTTGTATAATATATATATTATGCGGCTTACGTTAAAGTAAAATACTCACGAAATCAAATTCCATAGATAAATGAACTAATATATGTGACACGAAGATTTCCTCATTGAATCATTGGATATGTCATTCAAAGCAATGGTAATTTTATAAAGAGGTCACACATAACTGAGACATTCCAAATGTTACACTTTGAGACGTTGAATTTTACGTTGTAGTCTGGATATTATTCTTTGAATTTTATCCAACTTTTAATTTTATCCAACTTTCCGAAAATTTCAGATTTAAAATGAAACAGAAAACTTCATTCCATGACTGTGAACAGCATCGATTTTGGTGTAAAATTTACACACCTAGTTAATAGCTTTTAGATTTCAAATAATACAACGATTAACACAATATAGCAACTTCATATACTGGAAGGTACTAGAAATTTCAATTTAGGCGTGAAAGGATTGCCTTATGAATTGAAATATTTTGTTTCTTTCACTCAAGATACTTAATATACTTTCAAATAATATCATGGATACAAAATAGTGTGGTTTTTTTTGCTATAAATTAGAACAAGACAGTTTTGCGTTTATTGTCACACGAAGATTGATAAAAAAATGTGTTCCAGAACATTGATTTGTTGGTTTCTAATACATCTGCGTCATATCGCGTTACGTTCAAAATTATCGCGGTACCCAATTTTGCGTGGTACCCAGCCCTAAAACCATACATTGAGTTAAGTATTGGGCTCGTAGGACTTGGTAACCAAACTCCAGCCTGTATACTTATCTGTGCAGATGAGAATGACCTTGACATTGATAAAACCGAACGAAAATATGCACGATCGATACAATTGTCCCATAAAAGTGGTGTCTGTATCTACTCATTCCGGACCGGTCACTTATAATCTTAACGGTCAAAAAATCTTAGGTTCATTAAGAAACACACCACCTGTATATATTATCTCAATTTAACCAGACTGCATTTAAGCTTTATTTAATAGATGTTGTGTTGTTATGGGTTTTTTGGTGGGGTGGGGAGGATGTTGTTTTGTTTTGGTTTTTTTATGGCTGGGGTATGTGGACGAGCAGCATATTACGTTACTTTCATTCAAAATCTGTATTTATGTTCAGCACTATGATATAAAATTCCTCTTCCACGAATACTGATGCTTGGGGTGGGTGGGGAAGTCTGGTTCGAGCAACCGATTTAAATTCTCATTTGTTAAAAATTACATTCTCAATGAGCAAGTTACAGTAACTACCTTGGCTCTATAAGTAGGTCACAATCTTCAAACTAATTTATTTCTTGCCACACCCACCATCTTTGTTGTTTTATTATTGAATTTAATAATTTAAATTCCACATAATGTGCTTTGATTTCGTCGATTCTTTAATATACACTGAACCGCTCCGGTGACCTAAGTGGTCAGAGCGATCACCTCGCATGCTGGAGATTGCGAGTTCAAACCCCGGCCAAATCATACAAAAGACTTATTAAAAAAAAGGTTCTAGCAGCTGCCTCGCTTGGTGCTGAGCATTATCAGGTTAGTTTTATGACTGGGCGGCCAAGTGTCAGGATAATACGACTGGGTGGGACTTAATGTTACATATCTGCCGCAGGATGCCACAGTACTATACATCACTATAAATTGCCACACTGCAGACGCCGGTGCGATAGAACTGAAAAATTTTTAAAGCCACATTAAAGACGCAAATCATGCACGTAATATATGCTAGCATTTTAGCCGTTTCAAGTCTTTTGTTCTCGATCAGTGTTACCTGTCTGGTTTCATATTTATCTTACTATGAGATACAAATTGAACTATATGCTCCTAGGATGAAAACGTCGTGTATGCAGGTGTATCTAAAGGACCAAATTGGATCAATTACCTTTTGATACGTTACTTAGATTAAGGATATTATTTATATAAACTAGCATAATACTACTTACCGACGATACTTCATTATTAAATAACGTGTGGAATTACGTCATGGATGTCTGAGTTTGGAAAGAAGAGCCTAATAAATCTAATTATGGGATAATGAACGACGTCTTAACTTTAACCAAACAAACTGAGGATAAACAAAATGTAAACTGGGACTCCATCCTTTAATCATATTCAGCAAAACTCTATGACTTTTACTTCCCATGTTCATTTGAGTTTAAATAATTATACAAAGATCATTGGAAATCACAGAAAATGAATACAAAATGAGTCTTACATTTAAAGATAAGCTTTGTTTCTGTGATGAAATAGAGGCAGCAAATCACACTCAGACTGTATAGTATATTTTGATCTGAGAAATAACTTCCTATGAGCACATCGTTTTGCTCTCCCAGCTGAAACTGTATCATTAGGCACCCCTAAGCACTCTACAGAAAATAACGAGTTGATACCCTTGTTTGTGTAAAGTTTCATTATGATAACAAATTTATTTAAATAATCCATACAAATGACAATATTTTGTATGATCTTCATTGGGTATTTTGTTTTTTCTTTATTTAAGATATTACTATATTTCGTGTTTGTACCATTTTAAAATCCCCATTAACCACCATCCAGATTTATGACGTAATATGTATTGCTAATGCTGGAGGATAGGTGTTCTAATGAGCTCCAGTTTTAAAAATAATCGCTAAAATCATTTATTTGTGCTTCCAGCTGACAAAGGTAATGACACAAAAAATAGTTTGAACTAAAATATATTTAAAAAATATCAGGTTAAAGTAAATATCCACTGATCATTTCACAGAAATACAGAGGTACTGTCTTATTTAAAGAATAAGCACGTGCGGCACTCTTCATCATGAAACAAAACGTGGACCAATTTACTATGGTCTTAGAACCATTGACCTTAAAGAGTGAGAAATTGACCATTTACTCTATTTAAAACTGTTTGCTATTGAACGTTTAAGTTAAAAATTCTGAAAATCAGTGCAGTGTACTGCAAGGTTCCCATTAGAGTACAATACGACATTACATATTCTCAAAGTACACCCTATGCAACTTAATGCACATTTTTATTTTGATTGGTCAATTATTAAATGAGAGTTTGCAGTTTTGTTTGGTATGGTTTTCATAGTCTAAAACCAGCTCTTCCAACTGCTTGACGGCTTTTAAATTGCCTACCCTGAGGGAATATCCAATAACGAAAACTGTATTGAGGACCGCTTTAAAGCTTGGATAAGGTGTTCCTTCGAACTATGTGTCCCCTAGTCGAATTACGTAAGCCTCTGCGGTGTGATAAGATAGTTGGATAGATCGATAACCAGTACTAGGAGTGGTGGTTCTGTAGATGACTTTTATCAACACTTTGGAGGCATAAAAATGTCCCATGGCACTAGGGTAAGCGGTCCGCAGGACCTGGATGAGCGTGGTTGGTATTTTTTTTGGGGGGTGTTCTTTTTTTCCGGGAAGAGGAGTGTTGCATAAAAATAATGCGCATAAAACTATTGACCATCCAAACACGTTGTGTTAGTTGTGGTTTCTACTACTCTTATTATGTCAAAATGCTATTACTTTCTTTAAGTCTGGTTTTAGAATAAAAGGTAAATATATTTCATCACCTGTGAAGATCTCATTAATAAGTTTCCATCACTCATTTCCTTAACTCTTGGGCGATTTCATCCCAAGTCCGTTTTTGATCAGTCGTCAATGCGGGATCCATCCTGCATAAACCTTTCATGAACTTTAAACTATTCTTTACATTACTGAAAACAACTGGCCAATTAATGTCCGTGATGATAAAAATATCATTCAGTGGTTAGACAGAACATTATTAAACCACATCAGTTATGTTCCAATATGTAGGACAAAAATCTCTTCGGGCAAAATGAAAAATAGGACATAATCCCTTTCTGCCAGTCTAGGTATAGACCTGAAACTTTTTAAGCTACCACAAATACAAATCTTAGTGTAGATATTAACAGACCTGGAAAATAATACATACACACGCACGCGCGCGCGCACAAGCGTGCGCATGTGTAGGTAAAGTTTGTTTACAACTTCTTAGCAAAAATAGCACCCATACACACATGAGCGCGCAGGTCAAGCTTGTTCACAACCTCTTAGCAACACAACCTTATTAGGAGACACTTTGCAGTTGTTCAATAATCCAATCACCATAACTTTAACTAAAGTATTGAAAAATAATTGGTTTTCATGCAAACTATTTATTTTGTCTAATTCAATAAATATACAAAAGCATACCCTTCAAAACGGGCAATGTCTATTTTTCAAGCTTTTAGGTTGCTGTTATTTGAGGTTTTTTTCACTATATATCTGTCCAAATAAAGTTTTCGTTATTATTTTATATACCTTTGAAAAATGGATTATAATGGAAATAGAAAGGTCTGCAATCAGGTCAAATATGTTTTACAAACATTTTAAAAATAATGAATCTTGAACGGAAACTTAATAAAAGAAATTAATTTTCACTTTCATGTATATATATATATATATATATATATATATATATATATATATATATATATATATATATATATATATATATATATATATATATATATATATATATATATATATATATATATACATGAAAGTGAAAATTATTACTATTTTATTTTAATATGACAAGTGTATAATTCCTTGTATATAAACCGATTTTGAAAGTACTTTGGTAAATAAGTATACATACACAAGTGCATTGAATTATTAACTTGTAGAAATAAGAAAATAATATGTTCACTCGCAAAATTTGTTTATGAAGCTCTTAAAATAAGATACAGATTATTATTTCAAGAGTGATTTACTACAAATGTTGTGATATTTGTTCATCGTTTTTGGACAATCATCGTATTAAGTTTTTGTTTAAATCTGTTTATTTAGCATATGATAACCAAACAGTATTTGTAAAATGCGTTCTATAAGCAGGTAAATGCGTAGTATAATATATTATTGAACTGAATTGATTAATAGGTATCACGGGCAATGAAGGTCACGTTAATAATAAAAACAATAGTAAAGGTGTTAACTCA
>JAEAOA010001847.1:585000-597500 GCA_016746295.1 Potamilus streckersoni
GTAAGAGAAATTTTATAATCTGAATTTGACAACAATTATATATACCAGTTTTTAATACATCGGTTTCTTTAAAATTTAAAATTGAACACATTTAGAGATGTTGGGTCTTCAATATTCAGACCATAGGACTCGTCACATCTGTGCATAATTCATAAATACGTTACCCATAATTCATATTCTACACGGATAGGGAACTTGTTAATTGCCTCAAATTAGACGTCTCATGCACTGCTATTAAATCTGAATTTTCATATTGTAACTTCATATATAGGATGTGACAATGAAATGCTGTCTTTCGATTTCAGATCCTTTTACAGTTTGATATTGAAGCATGCGAAGAAAGTAGAGGAAAACCTCACACCAAAGAAGTTAACACCCAGCAAGAACAAAAAGTGCTCCAGGGAATCCCAGTATTTAGAGATTCCCATCCGGAGTTACGACACAGACGTCTTCCGTCGGCTGATCCAGTTCGTTCACTCAGGGTCTGTCAGTGTCACGATGAATACCGTCGTAGGTGAGTATAATCTCTGTCTGTCTGTCTGTCTGTCTGTCTGTCTGTCTGTCTGTCTGTCTTTCTCTCTCTCATATATATATATATATATATATATATATATATATATATATATATATATATATACGCATGCTCACACACACATTGCAACTTTTTATACTTTTATAATGACAATCTAAAGTAATAGGAAATAAGTTACTGTGGTCCTGTTATGTCACAATATTTTAGTTTTATTTTTTAAATCCCAATATAAGAGTCTATCATCCTTAGTTTGTTTTTTTTTTTGTCGTTGAGGCTTATGAGACTACCATTCTTCGATTTGTTGAAAATCGATGAATAAATGCTACCTTTTTGCAACAGTTCGAGAAAACAAGAATTGAATTAATCACGAATTAATAAAATCGCACAGGTTCTTTTAGCTTATGTATATCCAGAGCCCATTTTGCTCTAAACTTTCTACGGTAACACTCATTCATTCGTAAATAACTCTCAGTTAAACAATTGGTAAAACAACTTGTAATGTTCTTGTCTTGTGTATACGCGTCGTTATATTTAAAAAATATATCCATTTCATGCACGAAGAAGTATTTATTGCAAAAGTAATGACTTCCATTTTATCGTAGATCTCGATTATTTTTCAGTACGAAATAACTCAAATTCTGTTTTCAATCTTTCTTGGACACTGTGTTAATGATACCTACATTGCATTTTTAATCTTCTACAAAATTCCTACCGTGACTTTCTATGTAATCGTAAGCAATAAATTGCCTGAAAACATTTATCAACTTTCTTTGTCTTCATCATGAGATTTATAATGTTATTAAGGTTAGCTAAAGTTAGGGGTTCGAGACTAAATTCTAAAGCCTTATGAAAGTCAAACAGATTCATACTTGAGACAATCTCTTAAGATGCTACTGTATTGTACAGGTATGCTCTGTGGAGCCGTCCAGTTTGGATTCAAGGATCTTGAGAAGGCTTGCTTAAAGATGATACAGCGTGGGATTTCCAGAGGACATACACAACTCTTAATGACCTCGGCCAGAGAGTATAGTCAACACAAGTCCGCATCAGAGCTCTGGTCAAAAGTAAGTTTATCATACATTTATCCTACCTGACCAGTTCAAGATGTAAATGTAGTAACTGGTTAAAACTAATGGAAATTGATTATAATACAAGTTTCTAACGTTAAAAGAAAATAATATAATTAGACAAGAGTGAATTTAATTTCTCTTTTTCAATTGTATTATAATCGTTGGATACGTCTCTGTGATCGATTTAATAAAATAGCCCCCTTTTTACACAAGAGTCGGCAACTTGCCACGACATCTTTTAACTTTTGTTAAAAGAAACTGAGACAAAAGAGCGCACTTTGTATAATTTTGTTTTGCTTTGTTTTAGAGGTGTTTAACGCCATTTTTCATTAATCGATAAGCTAAAGGCTATAAAATACGGCTGGTGTCGGAAGTATTAGATTATGGAAATTACTGGCAAGGTTACCGACATGCCACTTTGGTCAAACGGGGACTCCAGCCTGCGCGGACAAAAACGAGATATGATTTGTCCCGTAAAGGCAAGCGCCTTAGACCACTCGTCTACCCGAGCCCCGCACGTCTTAAGAAACTAAAGGAGAAATTTATACAAGCCCTCCGTTAATATTAGTACTTGAAAATGATTGTTACTGTTTTCTTATATTTCATTCATTCATTCATTCATTCATTCATTCATTCATTCATTCATTCATTCATTCATTCATTCATTCATTCATTCATTCAAATGCTTATGTGTGTATTCCATTTTCCGTTTCAGTTATGTGGGAAAGGATATGACACGGTTAATCGATGACCTTCCATGTTTCTACCCAGCTTGCCGTATTAGTGACAAATTCCGTCCAATTAGATACTATATTCATTGGCCATATACGTCAACACTCACGCACACATCACAGAAATACCGGAATAATTGAGAAATGAAGAGACAGTCAGAGCAGAGACCACGAATGATGGAGGAGATAGTGTCATTCTGATCTATAGTACTTTAGTTACTTATCAAATAATACATGAAATTGAATTCGTACACTCGTGTCTTTTTGATATTTGATATTCTGGTGCCTTTGTATTTCTATTTCAAATAATTTAATAATGATCCCTGCATACGAATCATTTCCTGGTATCACTTTGGAAAGCGCTAAGATGTTCAAATTACATCCTAACGCTGGTTGCAGGGACTAAGTAATTGAAACAATGACCAAATTTTTATGCACAAAATATTTGTTTGGTCATGAAATTCTCAAGCTGTATAGTCTTGTACTTTTAAACTTCTCCAACTTTGTACTGACTCGAGGCAAATACTACAATTTAAACAAATTTCTTAAGGCTGATCCCTTTTTTAACTTCTTAGGATTTGAAATATGAAACCAGTCTATTCTGAGACGGAGGTTCATACTTTGAAAAGGATCAATTCACCAATTTTTTTTCTCTCAATTAAATCGTATTAAAAGGGCTAAACCGTAAATGCTAGCCCGCTATTATGCGGTTAGTGATTTTGCAGACTGTCAATATAATCCAGTAATCATTTATTATAGTCGGTCACTAATATTAGCAATTAAGAAGCAGTTTTGATTGGGTATTTTCCTTGCATGGTTAATTAATTTTTTTTGTTGATAAATGAGTACCTACATATATCATGCATTACACCATTTGTAACAAGATAATTGAGATGGATTTCATATTTACAAAAGAATACTTTTAATGGTGATACAAATACAATGCTTATTGATGTACGACTTAAATGAAAAATATAATATTTATTAATACGTGTGTGTATATACGATCCAAATATTGGACAAATTAACATAATCGGCACGAACCTAAAAATGCAACAAATAAAAATACAAATAAATGAAATTACACAGTACAAAGATAAAAGTGAACGATTCAGAATGTCCCACAATGAAAAGAATGACGTGTTGTATTCCATAGTTAAATGGACTCAATCAAATAATAAAAATTTACGTATTTTATTCAATTAGTAAAATAATGATTGAACAGATATACAAAATAGCTTTACACTCCCAAAAACCCCGATTATAACAAACCCCAAAATTAGCCCATGGCTAAAAGATTACATGCCTGAAGCAACACAAAATACTCCCGTCAATATTGCAATTGGCTACCAGTCGTACTGGTTAATCAAGCAAGCATCGTTCTAGGTAGTCGCAGATCGTCATTCAATTCTTTGGTCAATCAAGCAATCAACGCCCACCTATTTGGTCCCCTGCTTAAGCTAGTGTAAATTAATGGCATTGATTTCCGAAAGGTAACCAGATTTTATACCACAACTAACGACCACCAGTAAGTGGCTTTCCAAGTTGTATGTAGACGCCATTTAGAGCAACTGATGCCCCTAAAGTATTTCAATACTGTCCCAATTTTGAGACAGATGTTACGTCCCAATTAAATGTTATCCTCACCTTTTATTATCAAGTTTATTAAGTATGATGTTAATATGAAAAGTCTCAGAACAAAGCTCTAAATAGGAGATCGTTTGCTAATATTATTACTTTTATCGTTTTTTGTTAAACGCACGAATTGTGTGAAGAATTGTGATACCGGTAAATACAGGAAGGCTCTACATTACATTAAAAATTACAATTACTATTAAGTATGAATTGAGATCTATTGGAAAACAAAATGGTCATTATTCTCATGGAACAGAGAGGCAATATTACAAAAAAAGTTCACGTAAAAGAATTGCGGAAATTAAGAATGATATCTCTCAATCAGAAAAGACAATAATGAGTATACAATTAAACACCCTTAAATAGGTGACTGGAGGAATTTACAGTATCGTTACCTCGACAAATGTGCCGTACATTTTCTTCCACCTGTCAGACGCTTGAGAGAAGTTGGGAACTATGTTCACCACCAGTGTCATAATCATACTTCATTCGTTTAAATGGTATTGTTATTAAAAAAAGACAACATGTCTAACAAAATATGTTTAGATTGATAGTTGGGTCCATATACACTATCTATATAGATGTTGTCCGCATCATTAAGTACGGGTACAAATTACTGTACACAATCTTAGAAAAATATGTCAATTATTGCTTAACGATTTTCGGAAGAAATAATTAAAGAAACACTGTTTCTAATCTGAGAACTAAACTATAGCTCTCCTGGCGTGAAACAAATCTGATATTGCTTTAATTCAATCAGTATATCGTCCTTCTTATCTCGTTTTAGTCAAAGGCTACGCGACATATTTCATTTTGAGTGGAGTTCAGAAATTACTTCGAAAATTTCAGACATGTATTAACCTAGAAAGGATATCTACGAAATCGCTTGTTATCTTAGGAAACTTGCTAATCCCAGCTACAGACTGGTTTTAAGTAAATTATGTGTGTCTGTGTGTGTGCATGTGTGTGTAACACCTGCTACTTGAATATATCTAATTTGTATACTTTTAATATATGCTTAGCTTACTTTTGTGTTTGACAGTTACTAATAATATTTTTAATTATGAGACTTTTTGACGACTTTAGATTAATTTCTCAGTGCAAGGTGGAGTATATATATATTGAGAGGACTTGTTCAAATTATATACACCTGCTCCATTTTTAGAATTAGATTCGTATCTTTATGAAATTCTAATAGATTCAATGTAACACGAATGTAAATAACTCACCAAAATAGTCCCATTTTTTATTTAACTATAATTTTACGCAAGTCATATTCTTGCGAAAGAATATTGTATAATACACTTTCAATGTCTCAATAGTCTTGAACTAAGTAACATTAAACATCAGAAACCAAGAAGTGTGGTAAATTTCAACAAATAGTCTATATTCCTAGACTTTGACGAGAAAATTTAAAAGAGTACTTACGGTATTGCGAATGAAATTCAAAACAGTCAAGAAAGTTCTATCACCAATCCTAATTAACATAGTTTTAGTACAATTCCAGTGATGTGTAAAATAAGATCATGCGTTAATGGCGTTTCAGTGCCTGTAGTCTTCAATAGACACATGTATTACTAGCCTGAAGTGTTATGGTGTACTAACAATCTTCCAATTAATCAGAACAATATAATCCAAGATACCCTTGTCTAAATTTACTTTAATTCCAAATTAATGATTCTATCTTACACCAAGAATGAGTAATTTCTCAAAAAAACACGATTAATTTTAAACGAAACTTAAGTCTCAAATTAATAGCCATGATATTGGACAAACGTTCATTTCTAGAATAATTTGTTACTAAAATTAAAATAAGGCACGTGCTAAGCATGAAGCAGGCTAAGTATTTTTATGGGGGAATTTCAATATCCTCGACCCCGACCCAAATAAATATGATTGCCATTATCGATAATGATATGAGTATTTAACATACACTAATACAGATATATTAACTGTATAGTATTTGTTTACAAATTTAAACAACTTCAATGTCTCTAGTCAGGAGTAGAGCGAACTTGATTATGGACAAGATCAAATCCAACCCCTCTAAACAAAACAGTTATACAAATACAAATTAAATATACATAACACTAGTCATGATTTTGGTAGCATACCATGCTCAGATACAAAATTCAAGTAAACACAATTCAAATTATCGATTTTCCGTTAACTTTAAATATTCATTTGTAATACCAATGTCACTGTCTTGTTTTATTGTTTCGTAATTCGCTTGTGTGTCGATACATGTCGATACAGATGACAATTTACGTTGTAAATTACATTTTTTTTAAATTTCCAAGCATCTTTAAAGTTTAAATGCTTATTTTGTGGCAGCTTGCTTCGAAATGTTGGTTTGTATTTATTAATTAATTTCGCTCGTTTTTATCAGTCCTGAATTCTGATACTTTCGTTCAATTTCTTTATGCTGCTTTTCCAGCGTATAAGGTGAGACTGTTGTGCATCTAAGTGATGTTGTCAGAGCATTTAAATTATATTTCAGGGCATTTTTGCATCCTGTGTATCCTGATGGTCTAACATTTACTTTCCTAAATCGCTTTATTAAATGAAAGTTTAGTTTAGATTGTTTTCGAAGACCGATATAATTATATCATTTATAATATTAACATAACAAAATGCGTCTTCTGAAAATCACTAGTATATCAAATGAATATCAGAATTATAATTTATTAAAATCAATCTCATTCAAATTAAATCTAGAATGTACCTAAATCAGACAATGGTAAAATCATTAAATGTCACTACTACAGTAATCAAACTTTGATGGACATTCAGCATAACTACAATCCACAGTCACAGGTATATGTTGAACCAATCTTGATTTAATATTAGAATGGTACGTTCATAGATTCTATGTAAGAGCACGAGCCAATAGTAGCAAATGATAATTCCTCAGGCGTAAAATTGACTTTTCTCAAGATATATATATATATATATATATATATATATATATATATATATATATATATATATATATATATATATATATATATATATATATATATATATATATATATATATATATATATATATATATATATATATATATATATATATATATATATATATATATATATATGTAGTTACAAGCCAGAGGTCTTTTGCTTGATCGAGTGGTGTCAAACCCCTTGCTCGAATCTCGCTAAAAGTCATAAGTTTACCCCATATTTCCAAAGACTTCTATGCAACGTCAGTTGTAAGTTGAAAAGCCCGACGTGTCCCTTCTGTACATAAATTTTACAATAATCAATACAAGACCACATTATTTACAACTTGCCAATTAGCCATCAGTCCCACATCCACACAGTTTCTCTACATTAACTTTCGCTAGTAATTCACACCGTAGAAACTATACAACTATCCCTAACACGAGAAATATTTTAGCTGCCCACCTGAGGCCAGTTGATCTACCGATTCAAGGCACATCACACCAGTACACCAACATCACATTTGCCACTATGACAACTATATATATATATATATATATATATATATATATATATATATATATATATATATATATATATATATATAAAGTTCCGTATGATGGCAATTCTGATAGTGTTAAATCTATAAAGATTCATGTCTGTTAATTCTATCAGATAGCAATCACGGATTTTTATTAATGTCTGGAATCAGGGTCCTATTTTCAAAGCAGATTAGCTACCAAGCCACTCATTTCCATAAATTTAAACACCTATGTACAAGAAAAAGGTATTTTTGTTTATTTAATATTATCATTTTTGTTCTTTTACTTCTTTGTTTGAGGCACATATTGATATTAGCAGTACAGAATAGTTCAAATTATATATTTTGTTAATGTTCGGGAGAAATTAAAAAAAAAACAATATTATTCAAAGGTACTTTCGGTAAATCAAACCATGTTTATAGATTCAGGCACCATATTTGTTTTCACAATATATTTACATGCAATTATAAATAGTTTTGTTCAAAACAAAATTAAGACGTTGAGGAGTGGTATTTCTCTATATTATCAAATTACCAAGTTCATAGGCACGCACGCGGACAACGTGAAAGCATCGTTGATGTATGGTAGAAACGGTTTCTTAAATTTTCTTTGATATTAATGCTGATAAAAAAAAAAATTATGGTTCAGCTCTTTCGAACGTAATTAGGTATCTCATAACCGAGTGGAGCATATTTTCCCCTGACATTTTAATTATTATTTGATGTTATATATCATTCGGCTTTTGAATAATTGAGAAAATGATGGAAAAGAACAGTTTTTGCTATGATGTAGCTGTATTTTGCGACACGTAAATGTCTTATTGGACGACGAACTCCTGAGATATCCAATATGTCATCCTACTAGATAATAAATATTTCATAATAACTGCTGTAACCAAGACGTTGATGTGTAAAATTAAGTTATTTTGCATCAATTCTTTGCAAACAACGTCGGGTCCAAGTGATGTTAATCTGAATCAAGGTAGGAAGAAATAGCATGGCGATGTCTTAGAGTACCCGTGGACGTTTGCACCTAGTCAGGAATTTATTCACTCACTTTCTGTTGGGATTTTTACACAATAATTTTAGCATAAATATAATCTGAATTTACCTCCTGTCACAGAAAATACAAAAATGCTAGGTCGTGTTGGTCATTAATTTTATCTAAACTTTCACGAAGCAGAATTTTTTGATGTGCATTTTCAACAGTTTCAAGTCTAGACATTGGCAAGTTATGATTCTCTGTCTGAAATTTAATATAAATGCATCTTGTTACAACGTTGCTGATATTTTTTCCATCGCAGTCGTGCAGAATAAATTGTATTTATGTTTACGTTTTCATAAATCTAGCAACTTATCAAGAAGAAAACAAAAATGATAAAAGAATATCGTTAGGATTCTCTGTTGAAAATTATCCAAATGATTATTACAAATGTAGACTAACCAGCATGTTAGAAAGAGGTCGAATGTTCGTTATGATATTTTTTTAAAATTAAGATGCGTATATTATCCTCTTATAGTTAGAGGAGTTAAAATTTATTGTAATAAAAAAATAAAAAACAAAGTTTTAAACCACGGTAAATTAATGAGCTCTTCTGTACGCATAATGGCATTTAATTACTGTTAGTATAAAATTTAGACTGGAAGTGTTTTCAGTAAGATAGAAAGTTTAACGTGCTTGACCCAAAACCCATACTTCATCGTCATACGAAACAATTTAAATATTCAAAGCTAATGAAGAATTTACTGCACAGTATCCATTGGGGCATTTGCTCCGGTTACATATTAACCTGCCTCTCATTCTACCTCTCATTGGGCTTTTTCAGTGGGTTTGTTGTACATTTAATAAATCTCCAAAATACCTTAAATCTCTTTGTAAAAATAAAATATAGATTAAAATTTTAAATTAATGTGTGAATAAAGCGGCAAATGCAGTTAATACAAAACACATTGTGTCGGAGAAAGAATTTGTTTGATAAGGCATAGGACGGCCCGATGGCATCGACATTTTGCTGCACCGTATCAAACTTGTTTTACCCGGCGACTTGGAACAAAACATACATACATACATACATACATACATACATACATACATACATACATACATACATACATACATACATACATACATACATACATACATACATACATACATACATACATACATACATACATACATACATACATACATACATACATACATACATACATACATACATACATACATACATACATACATACATACATACATACATACATACATACATACATACATACATACATACGTACATACATACATACATATCTATATATATATATATATATATATATATATATATATATATATATATATATATATATATATATATATATATATATATATATATATATATTGTGTCTATAAACACGAATTTACTATTCGATGGTCTATACGTAAAGATTTTCGTTTTAATTATTTATATAAGCACTTAATCTTACTTACTTGATATTCATTCAATATAGCTTTTAAATCCGTATTTCATTGTCATGTACACAGAACTCAAATTTCAACAACTTAGATACCTTCTTTCGCTTCCGCCCGATATCTTTATCGCAGTGAATCTAACTTTTCTAAATTGCATTTCATTTTTAATTTCATTCTTACAGTTAAATTAGTAATGTTTAGAAAGTGCAAAAGTCGGGTATACAATAAACACACAGCTGCTTTCGTGTTTTATCGTGTTTTTATATATATATATATATATATATATATATATATATATATATATATATATATAGATATATATATATATATATATATATATATATATATATATATATATATATATATATATATATATATATATATAATCACTACATTTTAAGAATTAATTTAGGGTTTAGACAGACTCGTTATAAACATTGACTTGATTACAAATTTAGTTATCAAGAAGGAATTCTCTGAAAGTTGTCTTATGCCATATCATCTATATAATTATTCCAGCCCATTTGGTAAAACATGCTTTAAATGTATACAGTTTTGAGCACATTTGGTAAAATTGGTTATAAATGTCTAGTGTTTTTGGCACATTTGGTAAAACATGTTGTAAATGTGTACAGTTTTCAGCTCTTTCAAAAATAACCATTAAGTCTGCAGTTTCTCACTGTCTCCGAGTTTGTTAAGTGACACGTTTTTAAATTCTCTTTCAAACGATATTCTGTTTGAGTTTAGCGTAGAAGGTCATTTTTCACATTTTCATTTAAACAATTATAAAGATAGCAACCTATGTTAACCTATGGTGTGTCTCGGTCGGGGTTTAAACCCGTAACCTCCCGCATTTGAGGCGGACAGTCTAACCAATAGGCACGTTGGAGTGGTCCCTTGCTCGAATTGAATTAAATTGACTTTCTCAATTTTGTTCATTTGACATTAACTGGAATTAGAGCTGTGTCTCTGTTGTAATCATTTTATTTGTCTAAATTATTCAAAGAAATCCTGGGAATTTACATTTTACAAATTTAAATTGGAAGTTTAATAACGTATGGTCTTTGCTATCATGATTTTTCATGCGCCTAATAAATCTGGGTGTTAATAGCATAGAGACATAAATGACACGGATTACCAAGTCTATTAATAATGAATATGTGCTTTCTGTCTGCTGTGTGTGTTTGGTACCCTACCAGCTCTCCGCTCAATTACTCTTCGTTATTCGGTTCCTCCATGTTGTAATTGCGCATTTTATATGTCTAGGCCTTAATACATCCGTGTTTAAAGTTTTACCATGGTTTGAAACAAGATAAAGAAGTCCAGGAAAAGTTTTGATAAATGCACTATTAACATAATGAGGTGGAGGTTTTAAGTTCTATAAGTATAATACAAGCTAAATAAAGTTCTTAAATCCTTGCAGCATATTTTCTACAGACTGGAGGAAAATGAAGAGGGAAAGAGGAAGTGATAGTTCGAGCATTAAGTCATCACACGTATACCCTGCAATTACTTGTAACGGCTGACTCGCCACAATTCCACCTAGTTTTGTCTGTAAATGGGACTGTGAAAATGTGTGCGTCGGTGGGGTGGGTGGGTGGTTGGCTGAAATTTAGTCTTCAGGAAATATGTTGTAGGCTTTAGTCTGAGTGGATGAAAGCCAACTGGGGTCTTGATGTCACATCTAGTTCAATAAAAACATAGTTCTTAACCATATTTCATACAAACTTTACCAGTACTCTTCCACCAAAATGCTTTCACAACCAAAATAAAAATCATCTCCAAATAGAGTATGACGTCTTCGCAATCATTCTATGGTAAAAATAAGTTCCTGTCATACATATTTCACTACGAAAGGCACAGTCAAACAAGAACTCAGTTTACATTTAGGTAGAACTACTTTGCGCACACCCATCCGGAAATGTTTTGAGCTAGACCACATGTATTTTGCATAATAACAACATGGCGGAGGCCGTTACCCTACTCAAAACGAAGAGAAACGGATTTGAGAGCGAAAACAGACAAGTAGAGCCAGCCCTATAGTGGAATGCTTACTATCTTAGATTATAGCCAATAAAACGTTTTCCCCCTGCTATAAATCTACATTATAATATCTTTATGTAAAATAGAACAATAGAGAAAATATTTAACAACACCTGTCTGAATTATTAACCAATATTATTTTCAAGACTACGCTAAAATTAGAGTTGAAGTATAACTGTATAAATATTACAGATTAGAAGAAATTAGAGCTGCATGGCCAAAAAAAAAAAAAAGGGAGATCAAATGAGTTACTACCAGCTTTTTAGTGTGATAAGGGAAACAACTAAAGCCAGCAATCCTTCCGAAGGAGTTGTCAACCAATTCATAAGTGTAACCGATTGTCTCTAAAATGTTGAAGCTGAACCAGCCGGCATAGTCTACTGTAATACTTTAAAATAATTAAACAAAGTGTATAATAACTACACAGTGTAATTTATATTTCCTTTTTTATGGCCGTGTATAAAAATACTTACCATATTAAATTTTCTAAAATCATTTTAATTTATTTCAATAAAATTTATAAAATACCATGTTATTAG